>JADBJO010004241.1:180000-182500 GCA_016801955.1 Conus betulinus | reverse complement strand
TTGATGAGTTGTTCATCCATTAACATTTAAGGCGTGGATGACTTTAATGGGAAACAAAGCGATTGAAACAACAAACGTGAATAAAGAAATTGATTTAAAAAAAAAAAAGAAAAAATCAGCACACACAGACATAGAATAAGTGATCCTCCTATCGAATGGAGGAGAAGGAGGAGGAGAGGAGGGAGGAGGAGGAGGAGGAGAGAGAGAGAGAGAGAGAGAGAGAGGGGGGGGGGGGGGGGGAGACTCAAGAATCGAGACAAGACTCAAGAGACTCAAAAATTATATTCAGATAAAGGCCTGGACCCTTTAATTGAAAGGGGGTGTACACATGGAGAGAGAGAGAGAGAGACTCAAGAATCGAGAGAGAGAGAGAGGCCCGGACCCTTTAGAGGGGGTGTACACAGAGAGAGAGAGAGAGAGAGAGAGACAGACAGACAGACAGACAGAGACACAGAGAGAGACAGAGAGAGAGACACAGAGAGAGAGAGAGAGAGAGGAGAGAGAGAGAGAGAGAGACGTGCAGAAAAAACGTGCACATAAAATGGACATACCTGGCAAACACACTCGAAAAAAGTCTCTTCGATGACAAATGAACCCCAACAAGCCACAGGAGTGGGTTACCTGGCTGCTCTTCTACAGACTGTAGCTGTCGTCCACTTCAATGTCCGGGGTGACAGACGCGGCGCGTGGCGCGGTGCTGCCTGTTATATAGGACGCTCTCAGACATTCGGTTCCCGGAAGCACGGACGGTATGAAACGCGCAGTAATGTTTCGACCAATCCAAGACACGACTGTTCATCATTCCACCAACCACCTATTACCTATCACCTATCCTGGAGTCTTGAAGACCGTTGGGGCGCCACAGAAGACTTCGTAATCAGCTGCTGCCTCCACTCCTCCCTGTTCTCAAACGCACTTAGGCAGTTGCTGAGTGTGAGGCCAGTCCATGCAGTGATGTTGTCGACCCATCTCATCATGTTCATCACACTTAGGGGAAAAAAGTCATGGCGGTTGATGTATTCAAACATTTCCTTTTCAGACCTCTAGCCTTCAAGACGACGTTGATTTTGAGCCTGTGTGCATCGAAGATCAAGTTCGATTGTAAATTGAAAGAAGCAGAACCAGAAACTAGATTGTACTACAGTTTCAGTTGTTGTTGTTGTTGTTGTTGTTGTCGTCGTCGTCGTTGTAGCCATCGTCGTCATCGTCGTCATCGTTTTTTACATTTATTCATACATTAGTAAATGTGCTGTACTACACAATTCCCCGAATTATTATTATGTAAGCTTTCTCATGAATTGTATCTTTTGTTATTGTTGTTGTTGTTCTTCTCTCTTCATCTTGTTTGTTGATGTTGTTGTTGTTGGTGGTGGTGGTGGTATTGTTCGTTGTTGTTGATGCCGCTGCCGTCTCATCTCCCATGCCTCTTCAGTGGTCTGAACCCCCACCTACACCCACCCCTACCCCCACCCCACGCCGATCATCTCAGCCTTCACCGTTCACAGGGGGGGTGCAGTCAATGTCAAGTCGTCATGAGACAACTCACCGGAGGAGACGCTGCACTGCTGCCGATCACTTCAGGGGTGTTCAGTGGCGTCTGGTCTGATCCAACGTAAGCAGGACACCAGCTGCTGAGTTGCCCCATTGAGGACAACAATTGCTTTGTCGCTGAGTCAGCGTGGGTGAGCAAACCCCGCCAGAGGGGGCTCCACCACGTTCGTCCAACAGCGGTCCTCATGAACTTACCAAAACCGGCACCCCAACAAGAACTCGTCAAGGGCATAAACGCTAGGACGAAACTGAAAGCTGAGATCTTGGTATGAAGGGACACAGAATCTGAGACTGTTGTTTGTTTGTTTGTTTAATGCTTATCAATGTATGATCAACATTGAGAAGTTTTATTTTGGTCCGAGACTGCATGACAGGGCTTTTCTCTACGCTTATTCTCATACTGTATTCCGGGTTCAATCAGACCCGAGAGATACAAAAACCTGCAGTGTTGGTCAGGAAATTTGAGCAACGCTGTCAGAGACGGATCCATTCAGTGGATGATGCTCCACTTTGTGGTTCAGTCTTCCCAACTGAACCTATAGCAAACTCAACCCTGGTAGGGGGCGGTCGCGCGGCAGTAAAAAGCCAACTGATAAATAACTCTAATGGGAATCGAACCCATGATCTCCCAGCCGCGAATCCGCCAACCAGTGAGCTACGGCAGCTGGTCTCCCGATTCGTGCGTATGAAGCACTTCAGTTCACCAGTCTCTGTCCCAGGGAACCAAAGAAGAAGAAGAAGAAGAAGAAGAAGAAGAAGAAGAAAATCATATCCGGCTTTCTTTTCTGTCTTTCTCAATTTTCTTTCGTCTTTTTTTTTTTTTTTTTTCCTCTTCTCTTTGGTTTAAAGACTAACACCTCCTCTTCACTTGCTGCATAACTAGAACGTATCAGTTGGATCCACATGTTGGCCCGCTTTTCGCCGAAATCTGGCGGAACCAGATCCTAGT
>JADBJO010004241.1:105000-175000 GCA_016801955.1 Conus betulinus | reverse complement strand
ACTAAGGCTTACACTTGACAGGCAGGTGAGAATTCATGCCTTCTTTCCCATATAAAACGCACAACTGTCAACTGCTGATGGAAATGTGGAGGTAGATAAGACTTGAATGATCTTCTCATCCAGCTGGTTTCACCCAGTTTATGCTAGTAAAGAAAGAGGTTCATCCACACTTTAGCCTTCTGCTGTTTGGCAGCATTTGGCCACAAGTGTTGCAGATGGCTTGCAGCGCAATAATGTTTGGTTGAATCCTAGATCATTGGTGTAAACTTTTCCACCCCATTTTGTATTGTTCCTGGCTTCAACTCTTGTCCCAATTGATTTACTTTAAATTATTGTAAACCCCATGCATACATTTTGCTCATGAGGAGCCTGAGCAGCATTTAGCAAGTGCAGTGTACAGCAGAAACAAACAATCAAATTGTTGATGGTGGCTAGGCCTATAATTCACATTCCAGGTGTTGAAAACTCATGGATGCAAGTAGGATAACACACTGCAGTATACAAATAAAGTGATTTTTTTTTTTTAAAGAAGTTTTGACCCTTTAGTTGGAAGAATTTCAAAATCCATTGGAGCTAACCTGCCTAATTTTGATTTTATGTTTATGCATAAATTGTAACTTGCACAAAACATCAAAAGCTTTAGTGAAGCCAAAACATACTCCTATAAAGGCAGTCACCAGATATTCAGATTGTTAAATAGTTAAACCAAAAATATATGATACACAATGACAGTTACCAGAGCTTAGGATTGTTATGTACCCATACCTTAAGACAAAATGTATGCATACACACAACAACAGTTCACAGACTGATCCATACCAGAGTAAGATGTATTCATACTCCTTTCTGGAAAACTAGGGTATTGTAATACCTTCAGCAGGAATTTTCAGGGGGAAGTTTATTTCTTTAATCTACTGCAGGATCTACTATTGAAAGTTTGTGCATGCTTTGCCATCGTGGACACTTTAAGTTAACATTCAGATGAGTTTGACTTTGTAGTATGGTGGAACCATTCAGAGGGAACATACTCTCATAGTACTGGGCACCGTCATTTAGTGCAAACATGCCGAGGCCAAGTTGTCTTCATTGAGAGAGTGTTTGTGTTTATTAATAATGCGAAAAATGGATTTTGTCACTTGAAGTAAAGAAATGATTCAGTTCGTGGAAGTCTGATGGAGATGATAACATTTTGCTCGAAATATGTTCCTCTACAACCTGTTTATCAGTATATGATGAGAGACCTCAGAGAAAAAAGATACTTCAGAGAAATAATGTATGTATTCTTAAAATTTTATCTTCATTATTTTTAGCAGGTAAGAGTATAATATCCCGATTTCTATATGATCTAAACACTTACTAGAGCTTCAGATTGTAGTGTGCCCACACCATTAGAGCAAAATTTTTGTTAGAGGTGCACATTGATTGGCTGATGGCAGACCATTGTGATCAGAAGTTCATGCTATGGTTTGCTTGTCCAACAGGGAAACTTTTATTTCCAGCTCTGCAGCTGCTGTTGTTGATCAGTATTTGGTTGTGTGTGTGTGTGTGTGTGTGTGTGTGTGTGTGTGTGTGTGTGTGTGTGTGTGTGTGTGTTGTGTGAGTGAGTGTGTTAACCAGAGACCTCTCGTAGCCCTATGAAATGAATCGAAACTTTTTGAGTGGACATACATTATTTCAATTTTTCTGATTGGTTATTGTAATTTGTAATAGCCGGTCACGAGGATTTGTTTTTAATGTTTATTTCGGACTGATGGAATTTTCACCATGTAAAGAAAACAAAGAAAGCAGGAGAACAGATCATTTGGAAGGAGATGAAAAAAAAAACACTCAGATTTCAGTGTGCAACTGCAAGAGTAGGGAAAAAGTAGGTGATGGAAGCCAAAACTGAGATGAACGGAATGAAAATCAGGCAAATTAAATGTACTGCAGAATGCTGGATTACAACAAAAAAAATGTATGTAATGGAGAACTATTATATATATTTATAAGAAAACAAACAGATAATCCTTCTTAGACTGGCAATAGTTTGCTTAATTTCTGATGGACAGATGGAATGTAGTTTAAAACAAGATGCAAAGCCTATAAACATACTCCCAGTTTCTCTTCCAGAAAAACGTCACAGTCAAACGTGTGTCATAATGTATATGATGTCACAATCAAACATGCGTCATTAAGAGGTATTCCATAAAGAAGAAAAGCTGTTTGGGGCCATTATAGTCGTTAGTAATGGCTATTCTGGTAAAATAAAACACCAGGCATCATCCATGACCCATAATGAACATACCTACAAATTTTAGAAAGATCAGCCCAGAAGTTTTGTCTGGAGCGTGTGGAACTCATTTTGACCACGGACAGACAGACAGACACACAAACAGCATTTCTTCATTCCCGTTGTAAAGTACCCCCTGCTCTATAACTAGTATAAGAACAGGGAGTACAAAGATGGAAGTAGTTCAGCAGTCTAACAGTATTTGTAAACTATTGCTAGCACACAAAAAATTGACTGGAATCAGAGGTTCTGCTTTCCTGTTAAAATTGATGGTGCATGGCTCCAGCTTTAAAAAAAAAAAAAAAAAAAAAAGAAAGGAAAAAGGCTATATCAACTGTCCAGCAGCTGGTACAGTCAGACTAAAGTGCACAGTTTTCACATTACCTCCCCTGGCAAAGCACAGGAGGCAGACATGCGAGGTAAAGAGAGCACCTAATCCATCGTGTGGTTGACTGTTTGCGATGGCCTTCCATGTCTTCACCTTGACTCTCTTCTGCTACTGTTCATTCCCTCTTGACTGGATGTGTTGTTCAGTAACAAATGTCTGACAAAATCCTATTAATTTATGGAAACTCTTCTGTACAGAAAGTAGAAAAATTTGGGAAATGGGGGGAGGAGGGAGAGGAAGGGAAGGGGAGAAAGGGATGGGCTGTAACATGAGACTCAGCCGAATCCTTACGTCACAACCCAGTTTGGATCAGTGAGCCTCTAACAGTCCCATAACAATTGATCAACAGAGTTCACTTTTTTTTTTTTAGGGAGTTGTATTCCTTTCAGGGGAACACTGACTACACTTTGCTAGACTAAAACACTTGGTCTTGCTCTGAGAAGCAGACGGCCAGTCCACACACGGAAGCCAGTGTAGATGATCTCTTTCAGCACATACAAGGGAGGGGTGTGAGAGAAAACAGTATGGCGGCATGTAATGCACACTCCAAGTTCGAAGATCACCAGCCAACTGGCACGGCAGTATTTTACCTCTGCTCAGGACCAGCAGAAAAAGGTGGATTAGGACAGTGCTTGAGAGGGTATCTGTCTTCAGTGACCCTATTATCAGAGTGACAAAGCCACTCAAGAGGGTTATGTCTGCCAGCCAGGATGTGGTGCCAGAGCTTTTGTAGTTTACCTGTACATTGCACAAGTTTAATGCATAAAAACTAGTATACGCTGGTCCAACTGAAACAGGTGAATATATGTTAACAATTTTGATTGCACACAAAATATAGTAAATGTGCATACCAAGTTTGTGTTTCATTGGATGTTTTTGTTTTTGTTTTTTTTCAGAGGGTAAGCAGTATTAACAGTTCATCATGTCGATGACCTCACCCTCCATGTACTGTGTCTACAAGGAGACGCATCCTCCAACAGGCATTGAGCATTGTGTGCAGTGCAACTTTTTCAACTCCTGGGAGAGAAAATCTGGTCATAGCTGGCGCCAATCAGCTTCATGTATACAGACTCAATTCAGAGCCTGAGGTTGTTTTATGTCAGTTGGATGCTGAAAGTTTTACGGGGGGAAGGGCTGGGGGGGGGGGGGGGGGGGGGGGGGATCCCTTCACTCTCTCTCTCTCTCTCTCTGTGTCTCTCTTTCTCTCTCTCGCACTCTCTCTCTCTCTCTCTCTCTCTCTCTCTCTCTCTCTCTCTCTTTCTATCTGTTTCTGTGTGTGTGTGTGTGTGTGTGTGTCTATCTCTGTCTCTCTCTCTCTGTCTCGGTTCCTCAGCTGGATCAAAGGTTCTCCAGTGGTGAGATTTTTGCGTATGTGACTGTTTCTAATCCCACCGATAAGGTAGCCACATTCCACATCCGGACATGATGTCTGACCTCAGCATCATTGTGCATGTGCTTTACATTCAGGTCATCCACTATACCAGCACACAGTGGCCTTCTCCAAAAGGTGGAACGTGATTTAAAGTGTGTGTAAGGGTTTTTATGCAATGCATTCACACACAGGACTCCAGTTTTAAGTCTCACTCTAAGGACAAGGAACGGATTACAGTCCTCACGGACTTCGAACGCCAAAAAAAGAAAATCTTCCAGTCGGGCTGTCCTGAGTGTGAATGAGCCAGGGACCCTGGAAGACGAGTCAGACCCTTGACACTTCACTGATGTCAGCAGGTTGCCGAGTTCCTGAAAGAAAAAGTCTTTAATATTTGTGTACATGAACTGTCAGCAGTCGCTGTCAGTTGTGCGAATTGTGAAGCAGGTAGAAACAAGTGAAACTGTGCACATAGTATAGACCAGTATGAATATAGTTTGTTTTCTTTGTATCCTCTGCACGCTGATTCATTGGAGACTCTGAATCTTTTATGAGTATTTCATATGCATAAAATGGTCATTTTAAAAAATGTAATAAATTTATACTAGACATGACAAAATTTGAGGATTCATCAGACTTCAGTGACATGTTCTATGTTTCCTAGGCGGGAGCTGCCACTGAATCTGTGGAAAAAAGTTCAACTGGTGAGTAATTAATCAAAGCACTGTCACTTCTTCAACTAGAGTATAGAGTATCCTCATAGTGAGGATCATGATCCACAGGAGTACTAAGAAGAATAGAAGCATTTGCAAAGGGACAAAGCTTTTCATGGGGTAAAGTTGCATTAATCAAAGCAAGAATGTAACTGTTGACAGTTTTAGAGTATCTGTGTCTTTTAATGTTTTGTTTGTTTTATCTGCACTGCCAGTCCACACAGGAAATGTAAATCTGAAAGCTGCTGAGAAAATCTTCCATAAATTTTTGTTTGTTGTTGGCAATAGTGCACCTGTTCATGGCAAATGTGAAACCAGTCAATTGAAAGAGCACTGCTTGATCCATCATTTCACTGATCCCCTTATGCATCACACTGTCTGGTTATAAAACCATCTTGTGACAAAACATGTATGTGTGGGCAGAGATGTAACCAGAACACGCTTGGAATGCCTGAAGAGTTTTCACTGTTTGGCAACATCATGTCCATGCAGTGTGTCAACCTGCGGGGAGCCCAGCGAGATGTTCTGCTGCTCAGCTTTTGGGATGCCAAGGTGACCCCTTTTACCTGGATCTGGGTTGTTCTGCATAGGTGCTAGTAGCAGGCTCTTGTTTAGACCAGATTTGGGCCACAAAAGGAACACCTGGGCGAGTTGAGTGAAAGAGAGGAAACAATGGATAGCAAAGATCCCAGTGTGTGTGTGTGTGTGTGTGTGTGTGTGTGTGTTTAGAGTAGAATGTCGATTTTGTTTGAAAAATATCAACTGCATCATGGACATTAGGAATGTGGAAGAAAGGTGATAAAATCTTTGGAGGGTATATTCTCTGTGTGTGTGGGGGGGTTTTTTCTTTTCATGTCTTTCTTCCTCACTTGCTGATTCACTTAAGTGTATCTGGTCTCTTTCTGTTTGTTGTGGTTTTGTATGCAGCACACATCATTGTGTACCATTGTTTCGCGTAATTACATGCACTGGCACTCACTTGGAGCTAAGGTCTAAATAGAAGGTCGTAGAAGTCTGAAAGCTGGTCATAATTATGAAAGGTTAAAGCTTACATGTGCAGAAATCTTTTATGTGCATTCTCATCTGTAATTAATGTGTATTTGTGGGAATTTGGGCAGCTCTTATATACATTTTATGTGATGTGAAAAAATCTTAAATAAATGTCAGCGAACCACCCAGAGAAACGTGGACAAACAAGTCACAAGAGTCTTGTGACTCGTTTGTCGACGTTTCTCTGGGCGGTTCGCTGATATTTATTTAAGATTTGTTTAGATTTCTGCCTGCAGTCGTTTCACTTTGCAACTTGATGTAAAAAAGTAAACCTGTTGTTTGTGTCCAGATGTATCCAAGGTGAATTCTGTGTCACCTTATAAAGAACAACTTTACTTTGTTAGTTCATCTTTTGCCATCAAATGGAAATGTACACACTTTCTCGTCTCAAACTGTCACACACATCTAATTTACATATGCAGACAAGCAGGCTTGCATGTACGTATGCACATATGTTATTGTGAGGGCTTTCTTTTATGAGAGTTGCTGATTTATCATGAATAATGTTGCTTTTCCAGTTGTCTGTTGTTGAATATGACCCCTCCACACACGGTTTGTTTGAAAACGGCATCACTTCATCAGTTTGAAGATCCAGAACTGCAGGTCTGTTTACTGCTGGCTGTACGATTAGATTGTGTCATCTCTGTACTTAGCTGTTCTTTTGACAAATTGTCTGTTTGACGCCATGTAGATGTTGTGGCCCTAGTGTCCTCTGTGTGTGTATGTGTGTGTGTGTGTGTGTGTGTGTGAGTGTGAGAGAGAGAGAGAGAGATGGGCTGTAGACTTTAAGACTATCCCTGTGTTTGAATACTGCATCTGTTTTTCCTCTTGCAATAAGCATTTAGCTGCGCTGAGCTCCCCATCTGTGTAGTGACAAGGGTATTTCTGAAATTTATTTTGTGGGTTGTATTTAAGCACAGCTGGCAGAAGAGTTGGTGTGATTGAAAAGAAAAAACAAAACCCTTGTGAAAAATATACATTCAGTACTCAGAGATGTCCTGCGATCTGGCAATATGCAAATGAAAAAGAAATGCTGTTAAGATGCATAAGAATAAGAACCAGCTCACAATCTGACAGTAAGGATTTCATCCTCAAATGCAGTCAAACTGAATCGAACACAACTCTTACCTTAAACAATTGTACATTCAATGCATTTTACTTTTAAATATTGATACAGAGTTCCAAGAAGTTTAGACTCAAATGAAAAAAAAAAAAGGTCACTGATTAGATATGACTTCTGACATACACATGCATACCACTTGTTTCATGTATACATACTACCACAAGCTATGGTACCCACATCTACACAACTCATGCTACCATACATACAAAAAAATATCAGGAATCACAATAGAATTTCATTCAGCATAAAGCAAAAAGAAAGAGCACACAGAGCTGTTATAACTCTCTCTCTGTTGTTCTCTTCCAACCCCCCTTGCCCCCATCCTAACCCTTACTGTGGCCTTCACACCCACTCCTCCACCCCTCCCTATCCCCAAACATCACTCACCCTTCTGACGCTCTTTGCCTTCATTCTGTCCAGCACGCACACTTGTAAAGTTTCGATAAATTCAGCATGGTGGAACACTAGTACTCTACAGCAGACAAAAAGCAGTCAGGTTATGTCTGGGAAACCCCACAGAAGGGTTATTTGCCTTGGCTGCAGAAAGTGGCCATGAACCAACCCTGACCTTTTCATTTATTGGCTGATGCTGTGTCAGGAAGGTTGTGCTGTGTTCTGGCACCAGTTGTTTGATCAGGCCATTAGGAGTTGAGTACTAGAATGATCCGAAATAGCAATGCTCACATATGAGCACCACACAGACAACAGAGCTCAGTCAGCTGATGCGTTCTGTAGCAAATGGAGTGATGCACAACACACATATGTATATGTTCAATCGAGAGAAAAAAATAAATATTGATTGATAGATGAAATGTTCAAGTTCATATTTTTAAAAGACATAAATAGAAGTGAAAGTGAAATGATAGTATATAGGCGAGTGTTTCGGCCTTATCTCCTGACACTCTAGGGGGGTTGGGCCACACCCGGTTCATGACTCCGGATGTCCCTCTGCTGCCCCCTTTTTTTTTTTTTTTTTTTTTTCCCATCTTGGGATGAGCCATGACTGGGATTCGAACCCATGCCCTTCTGGACATGCTCATTTCCATTAATGACTCGCGCACTAACCACTGAGCCACAGGGACACTGATATTTGTAGGAAAGTTAAGCCTTATGAAGTTCACTTTTGTTCCTCCTTGACCAGATCCAACTTGAACACCTCTCTGCCGCTTCTGCCATTGCTTTCAGGGCTTTGGTTTTTTTCCCTCCCTGCAACTGAGAGCTGTTTCATGAGGCTGTATATGCAGACGTTCCCACAAACCCCCTAGCTCCAATTTCTGCAGTGAGGACTTTGACCTGATAGCCTTCTCTCCTCAGGCTGTTTGCCAGATCAGCATACTTTTCAGTCTTGTAGATCTGAGCTGCCTCCATTCTGTTCTCATATGGCACCGTGAGCTCGATCATGATCAGCTGCTTGGTTGACTGAGAGTGTAATACTATGTGTCTGGTCTCATGCCACTCTTGCTGATAATCTCTGGGTGACTATTCCATTCTGGGAGGTCTGCTGTGCACTCCCAGTCATCTGCCCCGTCCAGCAGACTCTGCCTGCATGTTCCGAGTGGCACTGTTGTTCTTGGCCATGATTCGCTGCCTCCTGCCGTGAAGAATGTTGCGGGTGCTTTTGGAGTCCTGATTTTCCCTTTTGTGGTGTTGGTACTAGCCCAGACTACTTGTACAATCTCTTTGAGCACTTGGTTGTGCCTCCATGTGTACCTTCCTTGAGCCAGGGCTACTTTACATGAGCTTAGGACATGCTCCACTGTTTGTTTTTCATGGCAAAGGGGGCATGAAGGATCGTCTGTTTTTCCCACACTTCACCAGGTTTGCATTTGAAGGCAGAAGGTCATATGCAGATCTGAGAATGAAGCTGATCCTGAGAGGGGCCATGTGCCAAATGTCATTCCAAGTGAGACTTCTTTGGAGTGCATTCTCCCACGTTGTCCATTGCCCTTGCTGGCTCTGCTGGACTGCTTTTTGGAGTCTTTGTTGGTCTTCTTCTTTTCTCATCTCCTGAATCATCATGTCTCTTTTGGCTTTTCTTTGGCCTTTGACCACCATTCAGTTTTGGTCACCCCCAGTCCTGTCTGTTGGTCTGTGTGTGTCCTGTTATTTCTCTGATCTGAGACTTTCTTTTGCAGAATCCATCGCCTCTTGAACTTTCCATTTTCTGCCTGTCTTCAGCTGGGGCTTGATTGCTTCAACCACCTTGTCTCCTGAGTCCTCCAGCATGCTTTGAAGTCTGATCTTCCCTGCTTTATATTCCTCCAGGATGGATTTCAGTGGTAGTTTCAGCTTTGCTTGGCGACAGTATAGCGCTATGTCAGTCAGACAGGGTGGGACACCAAGCCATTTCCTTGTGAACTTGTTGATTTTGGATTCCATTGCCTCCACTATGCTGGTGCAGATGTCGTATATCATCAGAGGCCATAGGAGCTTTGGTATCAGCATGAACTGCAGACACCAGACCTTGTATTTGCCAGGGAGCCCACACTGGTCAATGGTCTCCAAGCCTTCTCCGACATCTGTTTGGTTTCTTTTGCTCTTCGTGTGTCTTTCAGCGTATCATCATACCATCTTCCAAGGCTCTTGACTGGCTCTTCTGTTACTGTTGGAATGGTCTGGTTGGCAACACTGAAGACCACAGATTCGGCCACTTTTCCTTTCCTCAGTGAGAGACTCCGTGATTTCTTTGGCTTGAACTTCATTCTGGATGAGGCAACTATGTCGTCCAGCCTCTCCAGCACGTGACGTGTCTCGTCTTCTCTGGATGAAATCACTGTAGTGTCATCCATGAAGGCCTTGAGAGGGGGCATCTTGTATCCATCGCCAAGGTCTGTCTGTCTTGCGTTGTTGTTGTTGCTGCTTTCAAGATGACTTCCATTGCCAACACGAACAGTATTGGGGAAATGGCACAGCCCATTGCAATGCCCACTTCCAAGTTGATCCAATCTGTTGTGTACTCCTTGGTAGAGAACCGCATTGAGAAGCCATTGAAGTACTTCTTGAGCATGTCGCGGATGTTCTTTGGCACATGGTACATCTTAAGAGCCAACTGTATCATCTCATGGGGTACAGATCCATATGCGTTTGCCAGGTCGAGCCACACTACGTCCAGGTCTCTCTTTTCTGTTTTTGCTCTTTGGATTGCGTCCCAGATCATTGTGGCGTGTTCTACACAGCCAGCCACGCCTGGATGCCACCTTTCTGGACTGACACATCCAAGTACTTGTTTTCCATGAGGTACTTGGTCAGCCTTGCTGCCATGACAGAGAAGAAGATTTTCCCTTCGACGTTCAGTAGTGATATTGGCCTGAACTGGCTGATGTCACTTGAGTTTTGCTCTTTGGGGATGTACACACCATCTGCCGTCATCCACTGGCCGCTGATCTTCTGATTTCTCCAAGCTGATCGCAGCAGCCTGTGGAGCCACTCCAGCACCTTGGGACATTTCTTGTACAGCTGGTAAGGTATTCCGTTTGGCCCTGGTGATGATTTGGCTCTGGCTTTGTCGACCACCTTCTTGATTTCCGCCAACGTTGGAGGCTTGTCATTGAACTGTTCCTCAGGGTTGGTTGGCCACACCAGACCTTGAATGTCGAGTGGGTGCTTTGCTCTGTGAGTCAGAGTATGTTTTCCTCAGATGCTGCTCAAGAACTCCTTTGTCCCACACTTAGGGTCCCAGATTTTGGCTGCTCGAACAGAGTTCTGGCAAACTGGAAGGGGTCTCTGAAGAAACGCTCTTGTGTCTTCTTCTTTTTGCTTTTCCTCTTCCTCGCAGATTCCGCTTTGCTGAGGGCGCTGTGTTTTGCTTTCAGGTCTTCCCAGAGTTTTTCCAAGCCTGTTTTTTCAGCTGGCAGAGCAGTCTTCATTTGCTTCTTGAGGTTTTTCTTTTGGACCCTGATCATGTCCATCTTTTCTTGGCGTCTGGATTTCTTTGGAGGTATTTTCTCTTTGGGTAGTTTTGCTCCATAGGCGTCTCTACATGTGGCATACACAATGTCCCCATATGTGGCTAGTTTGTGTTCCAGGGGTGCTTTTCCCTATCAGTGCATCGAGTCTTTGGACGATTTTTGCATCCAGTTTCTCCCAATCTTCAGTCTCGTTTGCTCGTGGCAGGTTGAGTTTCAGGCGCCTGGCATCGAGGTCCTGTGCAAATTCCTCATCCGAACCAACAGCGTGGATGTCCTTGGCACTGTGGTTTAAATCCTGGCCTTGGTCTTCCGACGTCTTATCTGCTGATGCAGTGCGCTGCTGCTCATTCAGATGAGTCTTCACACATCCCATCTTTGTTCTGTGGATCTTCATGCCACGGGTGGTAGCGAAACGCTTTCCACAGACACATGGATATTCCATTTGGTCCATGTTCGTAGTCCGTTTGGGATTTGCAGTCGTGATTGGTTGAGCACCAATGGATTCATCATTCTCTCTCCCCTTTCGGTGAATCCTGGGAGCATCTTTTCCTTTGATTTTAGTAGCCACATGTTGAAGGCAAAGTGGGGAGCCAGCCCACAGAGCCCTTGTTTCTGGTCTTTCCCAGTGTCCTCCGGTCTTTCCCGGACGTCCTCCGGCCTATTCCCGGAAGTCAATGGTTTACCCATGCATCAGTAGAAAGAAACTCGTGGAGAGCGTGGCAGCAGAGAGTCCTCAGAAGAGAAGCCCCCTTCAAGCGAGTGTTTCGGCCCTTATCTCCTGACACTCTAGGGGGGTTGGGCCACCCGGTTCATGACTCCGGATGTCCCTCTGCTGCCCCCTTTTTTTTTTTTTTTTTTTTTTCCCATCTTGGGATGAGCCATGACTGGGATTCGAACCCATGCCCTTCTGGACATGCTCGTTTCCACTAAATGACTCGCGCACTAATCTTATCAGACATATGTAATTAAAGTTATCATTGTCGTTTTGATGTTTTATGTGTGCTTTTCATTCAGCCATATAAAACGCATGTGGATGCCATTTCATCAGTGTCAAAGGTGTTGACAACATTCTCCTCTGTCAGGGTGGACTGTCTTACAACTGTCACATTCCTCTGGTGCGGGTGGACCCTGATGGTCGGTGTGCCACCATGCTTGTGTATGGGCGCCACCTGGTGGTCCTGCCCTTCCGCAAAGATGTGGTGGTGGATGAACTGGACGGCACCGGAGCCAGCAGGTTGGTTGATGTTTGTGCCTATTTTTGTTAGAATGGAATCTTATCGAGGCAGTCAATGCCCCATCTGGATGAGCATTTCCTGTGAATGGAAAACTTCATTGTTTTTTCACATCATCAGTTCATCGTTGGTTCTGGCTGGCTGTCCATTTATTAGGATGTGTTTGTGTATTTAGCTGTTAGAGACTAATGCCACTGAAATGGGATTGAAGATGAGGCTGGAGAGACATAGAAGTCATGTGAATTTACAGAGCTTATCAAACTGTGAATGGATTTGTTATCATGTGCATTTCCATTTTGAGTATGGGAAGAAGAGCATGAGCATGCATGAGACTCATCAGTTGAAAGATAGAGGGAAAGAGAGAGAACTTTTCAATTTTGTGTGGTGATACACAGTATTCTACTTTGGGGATGTTGTTTGTAAATTGTGGTGATTGAGAAAGGATGTAGCACAGTATGTTCAAAATCATTTTGTTTGAATTGTTGATTTTGTTACGAAGTATTTGAGTATCAATGACATTTTGATGTTTCACTTTTCCAGCAAGTCGCCGATCATGTCATCGTACGTGATTGATCTGTGCAAGCTGGATGAGAAGATCATCAATGTGCTGGACGTGCAGTTTCTTCACGGCTACTATGAGCCCACAGTCTTCATTCTGTATGAACCGCTGGCCACCTGGTCTGGGTAGGTTGCTGCTTGTATCCATTCATCAGTGAGTTGTGGGTGATGGAGGAAGGCTTTTTGGACTCCTCAGCCAATCGTAACTTTTTCAGTAGTATCCGTTTGCACCACTGCTTTTCCCGACATACTGCCCATGTATAAAGTAAAAAAAAAATCATTTTAAAAGAAGCTATTTGAAGTGGTATATCGAAATATGTAGAACTGATGCAATACATTGAGAACTTTAGCATGAATAGACATTGCTTTTGCTGCCTGATTTGACTACTTTGTGGCTGCAACTAACCTGGGTTAGAAGCCATTTCTGGCAGGAGTCAAATGCAGCCATAGTATGGAGTGTGGTTTTTGTGCTAATAAACACAGTAACAGACTGTATTGATTAGCTGCATTCAATGAAAGATTGGTCAGTCATGGTAGTATTAGCTGGTAAGTTTATATAAACATGAGGTGCAGCACCAAAAATCAAGAATTTTCCCAATTTTCTGTCTGGGATGTTCATCTGAAACTGTCTTAAACTGAAGGTTCCTGATCAGCTGCATCAGTTGAAAAATTGTTGAACATTGTGTGTTTACATACAAGGAGTGAGTATGGGTTCCAGACTCTCAAGCTGAACTTTCCTGTTGACTTCAGTTGTGAACAAGTTGCCCTAAATTTAGCAGCAGAAGGTTGAAATGATGGTAGCACCCAACCATATGATTTTAATTGTTTGACGAATGGTTTATGCAGTGACGTATCTTTACTCATGCTTGCTATGTTTTTCAATTTATTAAGATGTTTTTCAGCTGTTTGATAAGGAGAGCTGTTTTCAAATTGTAAACTTACCAGTGAAGGTGAAATGGGTATGACTTTCATTAGACATGATCTTTTGATTTTTCAAATTGATGTGTATGAAAAAGTTTTGTTTTTGTCATTCACTGTGCAAGGATTTTTGTTGATGATCATATGTGTGTCCAGAAGACACTTGTATTAATACCAGGGACATAAGGAATAAGAGATTGGGACTTGATCATGCCCTCAAATCACTTGGCTAAGACATACAAGGCTTAAGTCGCCATTGCCCCCATGTCACTTGGCTAGGACATACAAGACCTAAATTGCCATTGTTTTCTGGTAGATCACTGTTGTTTTTTGATTGGGGAGATAGGCTTTCTTTTCTCTTCATTAGTGTGTGCACAATGAATTTGGTCAGAAGACCTCTACTCAGTTTTGTGTCAGAATGCAAGAAATAAAACAGTGTTCTTTTTCTTGGATTTAAGATTTTAATGGATATTGAATGTCAGTTGTTTTACCAAACTGGGATCAAACAACTTGAGGAAAACATGTCTTGGCAACATCACACCTTTGAGGTGACACTTTTTCTTCATTGTTGTATACCAGGAGATGCAAGTTGTACATCTTTTAATGTGTGGAACTTGATATATATCTGTATCTATATATATATATATATGTTTTTTGTATATTACAAGATAATGATAAGCATCTTAAAGTTAGGAAGTTGCTGGGTATGTCATCATGTTTAAAACACAGTCCATGTTTCTGCATGTTGCTAGACGCACAGCAGCCATGCGCACGGACACGTGCAACATTGTGGCCATCTCCATCAACATGCAGCAGAAAGTTCACCCCGTCATCTGGTCACAGAGTGATCTTCCCTTTGACTGCTCTCAGGCCCTTCCCATTCCCAAACCCATCGGTGAGTTGTCTGCACAGCTGAGGGCACATTGAAAGTGATGTTTTAAGCTGCTGGGCCTAATTGCTTGAAATTTATCTTTGGTAATTGAAAGTTAATGAAAATGTGCTGATCTTGACAACTTATATTATTTTAATTGGTTAAGCAGAAAAGGCACCAAGTTTAATCAGTCAGCTTTCTGTGATTGTCACAAAAATGGCATTGTCTGTAACAGCATTGTCATTGATTGACTGTTGTTCATGTTGTTTTGTATCTTGTGTGTAGTTAATTGTGTTTGACAGAAAAACATATAGACACTCTTTCAAATGACAAGACCAAACAAGCAAGTTGTCATCTCACTACGTTTCGGCACTTGGCCTTCCTCAGGGCACGCTTTATTACTGCTGCACTGACTCACAAACAATGCCTTTTCCTATATATATATATATATATATATGACTCACAAACAATGCCTTTTTTTCTATATCTATATCTATCTATCTATCTATCTATCTATATATATATATATATATATATATATATGTATGTACATGCATACATACATACTGCAGAATGGTAAAAGAGGTTATTTCAAAGGGTCTGTAATCAGGTGATTTCTTAAGGATCCATTTGTTGTGTTAACTCAGTCAACCATTTACGTTTTGTCTGTACAATCCTATTGTGACACAGTTCTTCTACACTTTATTGACTTGAGAAAAGTGTATTGGTGACACAATTTGTGTTTACCAAATATTCATGGCTCACCATGGTATGTTGCAGGAGGGTGCTGGTGTTTGCTGACAACTCGCTTTTATACCTGAACCAGAGTGTTCCTCCCTATGGGGTGTCCCTCAACAGCATATCAGAACAGAGCTCCTCCTTTCCTCTACGTACGTTTGTCTTGTGGTTCTTACTGCCTCTGCCAGGGAGCTTACATTTTCGTTTGTGTATGTCTGTTTATTTGTGTGTTTGTTAACAAGACTGTGCAAAAGCAACAGAATTAATTTTAACAAAACTTGATGGGAGAGACCGAATGTAGCCCAAGGATGGACGCTAAAAATTTTAGTGCAGGTCTGGGTCAAAGGGCAGATCCCGGATTCAGTTAGCAACATAACACAAAATCTGCAGAAGCAGTTTTGATGAAACTTAGGTGGAAAGGTGGAATGCCGCCTTTGGAGGAGTCCATGAAATTCTGGTTAGGATTTGGTTGAAGCTTTTTGATTACTTGCCTGCTTTATTCCGCTATTTCACCATACTCTACTCAATTACTGGTCTGTTCCACTCCTTTCGATTGACCCTACATTTTGTTCCTAGATGGGGGTATTTGGGAAGCTTTTAGTTTTAAGATGTGCTGTTTGAGAACTACGGTGTATGCCAAACAGTTGCTGCCATTGTGAATCTGCTTCGATTCATCTGAAGAATCTTTTAAAAAATTTCTTTTTGCTCATGTCAAGGGCTCCAGTGACTGACTGACAGTCCATTCAACAGGATTTTGGACCGCTGAATCGATAACGACAGCTGGGAATACCATGTAGACTATACAAATGCACTTGAACTTGCCTCAGACTTCAGTGATAACAGACTGTTCAGCTTTGCTACTGGGGATATTTTCTAAAACAAAAGGCTAAGTGACCACAGTATGTCAGGATAAACATGATTAACATGGAAACAGGAACACTCACAGCTAATTGCAGCCACTTCTTGATCTTTATGAAAAAGAGAAAATTAGTATGGTTTAGGCGTAAAATTTTGTGTGTGCTAGTAATTTCAGAAAAAAATATCTTGAGTTGAAATTTTTATTTGCTCCTTAGGAAATAAGGTTGGAAATCACAAAAATGTAGAAAAAAAGGTTGGTTGTTAGCTTATTGCGTGGATCCAGGAATCTGCGAAGATTATGCCAGAACCATTGAACAGATGTATAAAAAAACTTGATGAACAGATGGAATGTGGCCGAAGGACAAACCCATGGAAGTCTGTTGGGGATCAGTGGTTTGGATCCAGATTTGGATCCAGGAGACGTTGGCAGAGATCTCCACGGTCCCAAGTGCTCTGTCAGTTCTTGCTCGTTTTGCTTTGCTTTTTGGTGCTGAGATTGTTATTTTCAGTTGTAATTACAAGAAGTTAAGGTCTTGATCTGGTATTTTGTTTAATTGCAGTTTCTTTTTTAATTTGTAATTAGTAAATAATTGATAATTTGATTTTTTGGTGAAAATTCAGCATGGTGAATAACTTGTTTTTTTATATTTTTTTTGTGAAATTGCAATTGATTTTACTCGCTAGATGTTGACTGTGTCCAGGGCACCGCATTATGGAAGGTGAAGCTCGCTCCACTCCTTATGCTGCCTCAGTCTTCCCAGATTTGAAACGAAGTACACATTATTGCTGGCATTTCAGCGTTAGCTGTCTGCAGAAGGCTGGCATTTCAACTTTCCTTGACTGCAGAAGGTTTGCATCTCAACATTTCATGATTGCAGAAGGTTTACATCTCAACATTTCATGGCAGCAGAAGGTTTGCATCTCAACATTCCCTGACAGCAGAAGGTTTGCATCTCAACATTTCATGACTGCAGAAGGTTTACATCTCAACATTTCATGGCAGCAGAAGGTTGACATTTCAACGTTCCCTGACTGCAGAAGGTTGCATTTCAACATTCCCTGACAGCAGAAGGTTGGCATTTCAACGTTCCTTGACTGCAGAAGGTTTGCATCTCAACATTTCATGACTGCAGAAGGTTGACATTTCAACATTCCCTGACTGCAGAAGGTTTGCATCTCAACATTTCCTGACAGCAGAAGGTTGACATTTCAACATTCCCTGACTGCAGAAGGTTGCATTTCAACATTTCATGACAGCAGAAGGTTGACATTTCAACGTTCCCTGACTGCAGAATGTTGGCATTTCAACATTCCCTGACAGCAGAAGGTTGACATTTCAACATTCCCTGACAGCAGAATGTTGGCATTTCAACATTCCCTGACAGCAGAAGGTTGACATTTTAACGTTCTGGGACAGCAGAAGGTTGGCATTTCAACATTTCTGACAGCAGAAGGTTGGCATTTCAACATTTCCTGACAGCAGTAGGTTGGCATTTCAACATTTCCTGACAGCAGAAGGTTGGTGTTTCAACATTCTGGGACAGCAGAAGGCTGACATTTCAACATTTCTGACAGCAGAAGGTTGGCACTTCAACATTTCCTGACAGCAGAAGATTGGCATTTCACATTTCCTGACCGAAGAAGGTTAACATTTCAACATTTCCTTACTGCAGAAGGTTGAATTTCAATGTTCTGGGACAGCAGAAGGTTGGCATTTCAATGTTCTGGGACAGCAGAAGGTTGGCATTTCAACATTTCCTGACCGCAGAAGGTTGGCATTTCAACATTTCTGACAGCAGAAGGTTGGCATTTCAACGTTCTGGGACAGCAGAAGGTTGGCATTTCAACAGTTCTGACAGCAGAAGGTTGGCATTTGAACGTTCTCGGACAGCAGAAGGTTGGCATTTCAACATTTCTGACAGCAGAAGGTTGGCATTTCAACATTTCTGACAGCAGAAGGTTGGCATTTCAACGTTCTGGGACAGCAGAAGGTTGGCATTTCAACATTTCTGACAGCAGAAGGGTGACATTTCAACATTTCTGACAGCAGAAGGTTGACATTTCAACATTTCTGACAGCAGAAGGTTGGCATTTCAACGTTCTGGGACAGCAGAAGGTTGACATTTCAACATTTCTGACAGCAGAAGGTTGGCATTTCAACATTTCTGACAGCAGAAGGTTGACATTTCAACGTTCTGGGACAGCAGAAGGTTGGCATTTCAACATTTCTGACAGCAGAAGGTTGACATTTCAATGTTCTGGGACAGCAGAAGGTTGGCATTTCAACATTTCTGACAGCAGAAGGTTGGCATTTCAACATTTCCTGACAGCAGTAGGTTGGCATTTCAACATTTTCTGACAGCAGAAGGTTGACATTTCAACATTTCCTGACTGTGGAAGGTTGACATTTCAACTTTTCCTGAGAGTAGAAGGTTGGCATTTCAACATTCCCCTAGTGGCAGAAGTTTGACATTTCAAAATTCCCTGATTGCAAAAGGTTGGCATTTCAACATTCACTGACTGCAAAAGGTTGGCATTTCAACATTCCCTGACTGCAGAAGGTTGGCATTCCTTGACTGCAGAAGGTTGGCATTTCAACATTCCCTGACTGCAGAAGGTTGGCATTTCAACATTCCCTAATGGCAGAAGGTTGGCATTTCAACATTCCCTAATGGCAGAAGGTTGGCATTTCAAACATTCCCTAATGGCAGAATGTTGGCATTTCAACATTCCCTGACTGCAGAACATTGGCATTTCAACATTCCCTGACTGCAGAAAGTGGTATTTCAACATTTCCTAACTGCAGAAGGTTGCTATTTCAACGTTTTCTAACTGCAGAAGGTTGGTATTTCGACATTCCCTGACTGCGGAAGGTTGGTATTTCAACATTTTCTAACTGCAGAAAGTTGGTATTTCAACATTCCCTGACTGGAGAAAGTTGGTATTTCAACATTTCCTAACTGCAGAAGGTTGGTATTTCGACATTCCCTGACTGCGGAAGGTTGGTATTTCAACGTTTCCTTACTGCAGAAGGTTGGTATTTCAACATTCCCTGACTGGAGATGGTGTGCAGTACAACATTTGTTAACTGCAGAAAGTTATTATTTCGACATTTCTTGACTGCAGAAGGTGTGCATTATAACATTTGTTATCTGCAGAAGGTTTGCATTTCAACGTAACTTGACTGCAGAAGATTGTGGTATGTCGACATTCCCAGACTGCTGAGAGCTGGCAAGAAGGTGGTAGTGGCAGAGCCAGGCTGAGTGAGTCGGCTTCAGGTGATAGCGGTGATGATGTGTGGTGTGCAGGACCGCAGGATGGAGTGAAGCTGACATTGGATTGTGTCCAGGTGGCACTGATTGACTGCGACCGCTGTGTCTTGTCCCTCAAGGGAGGCGAACTGTGAGTATGTGTGTACATTGTGTGTGTGTGTGTGTGTGTGTGTGTGTGTGTGTACAAGAGTAAGCATTTGCACTCCCCAGGGGTGACCATGCGAATGAATTTGTCCAGCTCTGGATGTGTGTTACCATTAATGGTGGACAACATTTGAGATGACATATGTCACTGACAGTGTAAGCATCTCTTTCAGATATGTGTTGACTCTGGTGGTGGATGGCATGCGCTGTGTCAGGGGGGGTTCCACTTCGACAAGGCGGCATCCAGCGTGCTCACCTCCTGTGTAAGTTGAAAGTATTGCTTTCTTTCTTTGGCAATGGAACAAGCCAGCCTTTTGGCTCGCATTTTTTCAGTTCAGCTTTGCTTGGCATTATGAAGCCTCCAAGTTCTATGATAAATTTGACCTTGTCATGGAAGATGTTCTCTTTGTATGGGATAATCTCCGATAATCTCGCCTAAATTAAAAAATCAATTGATCAAAAGCTCCAGTCATACAGCTGCTGGTTGATAAGTTTGTTTACGTAACAAACGTGATGTTGCTGGGCAGATGTGTGTGATCCCTGATGACTACCTGTTCCTGGGGTCCCGCCTGGGCAACTCCTTACTCCTGCGCTACCAGGAGAAGAAGTCTGGCACCGTGCTGCAGCCTGATGCCGACCGCAGGCAGCCTGACCCCCCGACCAAAAGGCGCCGGGTGAGGGCCCTGGAACAGCTGGGTGAGAGGGACCTTGTCGTCATTGCTCTGTGAACTGTTGAGTCAACTGTGTGTGTGTGTGTGTGTGTGTGTGTGTGTGTGTGTGTGTGTGTGAGAGAGAGAGTGTGTGAGTATGTGTGTGAGTATGTGTGTGTGTGTGTGTGTGTGTGTGTGTGTGTGTGTGTGTGTGTGTGTGTGCGTGTGTGTGTTAGAGAGAGAGAGAGAGAGAGCAAGAGAGAGAGAGAGAATTGGCATCATTCAGTTTGTCATAGTTTATGTTGATGCATGGATTCACATTTTTAACTCCAGTCTGATGTAAGGAGAAAGGTTAATAAAAGTGACAGCTTAAAGAAAATTTAAGTGTGGTTTTAGAGGAAAAAGATGGCTCATGACCTGCTTATGGTATTGTTTATATTTCCTCCCTCTCAGTTCTTTTTACACTCTGTCAAACACCAAGCCTGTGGCAAGATAGCAGATTCAGAGAATGGAAACTTGAATGGCATCATGGATCGAAGGGCTTTCATAGTCTCTCCATCTCTTGTAGTCTGTCAATATAGATGTGAAAGTATGAACATGGAAGAAATGTGTGTATGTCAGTCATCATCCTCAGTATGTACTGCAGAATATTTGGGATTTGAACTTCTAATCTCAGCGTTCAATTTATGATTTCAGTCAGAATTAGGCTGTTCTATTGTAGGCAAGCCATTAGTCAATCCCAGTATTTTCTCTGCGTAAACCTGCACCATGTCAAACCTATGTTTTCCCCCTTTAGAAAAGTAGCTAAAGACTCAGAATCAAAACTTACTTGGAGAATATTTCAACAGGGTGTTCATCAGCTCACTGTTGCTGTTGTGGCAGGGAGGCCTGGTGGGCGACTGTTGTGTGGGGTGTATGTTTTCCCTCTGTAAGTTTGCATCATGACAACCCAAACCACTTTCATCCAGAACTTTGGCATTACCGTCTTTTGTCCCTGACTTTGTTTGGCAGCATCCGATGTCAGTGAAATAGAGAACCTGGATGAGCTGGAAGTATATGGCGACAGCGATGAAACAGCAGGCACAACACTCACATCGTATGCTTTTGAGGTGGGTTGGCACATGCCTGAAAGAGTCTAGTTTCTCCAAATGTGGCCACACATACACACAAACATATGCATGAGTGAATTATGTTTGTGTGCTTGTGTATAAGGTAGTATTTGGATGTATGCAGGTTTTTAATTTTACATGGTACAGTAATCAGATTTCTGTCTGTTTTTCATATAGTATGTCACCAAGGATAAAATTGTGGGCATTGTTATAAGATATATATAGCCTGATTTAATTGAATGATTTCTCTGATCACAGAAGTGATATTTTTTTCAATTACCTCTTGTATTTTTTTCAATTACCTCTCTTGTTTATGCATATGTAAATGTATTCATACATTAAACTGCAGTCCTGATTAGAATGTCTGCATTAATTGGGTTTTCAGGTGTGTGACACAATCTGGACATTGCACCGTGTGCCAACATGGCAGCTGGTGAGCCTGCCTTTCTCTCTGAGGAGTACTCCAATGACCTTGACCCTGACCTGAACTTGTCACAACGTCAGGCTATAGCAAAAATGGTGCTATTTCAGTCCTGCAGGTGAGTAATTGAGGAAAGTGTACTGGTTATATGTAAGTGTTTGAGTGTGTGTGTGTGTGTGTGTGTGTGTGTGTGTGTGCGTGTGTGTGTGTGTGTGTGTGTGCATACATGTGTGTGTGTGCCCAGGCACATGCATCTCTATATACTTGGGTAATTTATATCTGATGGTTGGAAGGAATGGGAGATTCTGGTGGGATTAGCGATGTCCTGTATTCTTGTATTCAGCATGGTTTCATGTTTTTCATAGAATAAGAGTAGAAATTATGATCACTGTTCATGAAACTTGCATAGTATCATTGGGCAAAGAGAAGTGTTTTTGAGAAGTGTAACAATCTATGACTTTTCCAGAGGTTACAGAGTTTGTGCTCCAGAAAAGAAAAAAAAGAATCAGACCGAAAACAAATCGGTGCACTTTTTTCCACAGTTTGACAAATTTGACGGACAATGTGAAGTTGTAACTCGAAACACTGTGTGCATGTACATAAGTTCACAGCAGGCTATAGAAGAGTCTAGAGCTGAACTGAAAATAAGATAAAGCACTGGAAAGATGGCTGATCATAATATGTGAGTCAGAAAGCAAATTTGGCTGTGAAGGAAGAAACAAAAAATCAAGGCTGCCAGACCTTCAGGAAACGAAATGAAGAATAGTAGCCTTGTTTACAAGGAGAGAAAGCGGGAGAAACTTTGGTTTGAGCATGATTTGCAGGCATGCAATTCTCCATCAGTAATGGTGGCAGTGATGATGTTAGTGTGTGAACATGCACACATGTACATCTGCACAGCATCGCATTTGTAAGACTACCACGCATTCCTGGAAATTCTTGAAAACTGTTGTTTGTGATTTTCACATATGCTGTTCCTGTTGGGATGATTTTGGGGTAGGCATGTCTGCAACAGCTGGTTGAATGATAATCCATTTGAGAAGTGTTGGAATTTGATCTTCCTGTCGCTGTCAAATCCGAGTGAAGAAAAGCAAGAAAGCCTGCTGTGTATGTGTGTCCTGTACAGCGCAGCATACGGCCCCAGGTGGTGACGACCTTCCAGCTGGAGGGGTGTCATGACATGTGGACAGTGTACGGGCCCCCATCAGACAACACCGAGGACAAAGAGAAGAAGAGCGACAAGAAAGGAGATGGTGAAGAAACAGAGGAAGAGGCTGCGCCATCTGTGTCCAATGGTCATGCCTATCTGGTCCTGAGTCGCAATGATTCCAGTATGGTGAGTTCTGTGTGGGTGAAACAGTTTCTTTCTGGGTGTTCATGCATTAAAGAACAACTATATTATGTTCAGATGTTTTTGTTCACTTTTTTATGTAAATGTTGATGTTTTAAACTGTGATCTGTTAGTCTCAGTGTTTGTTGTCTGTCTGTACATTTGAGTTACCCTGAAGAATCAAACTCCTGATCGTTAAAAGACTCTTCAGGGACATAGAATGCTGACTGAAGAGACTGATGGTTCCAGCCTCACACCTGTTCAGATTTTCCAAACGTGTTACTCATATGGTTTCAGATGTATTGTGTACTGATGTTTGGTGAACATACAACAAACATGGCAGAATTTACAATGAAAGTTGAAATTAAAGATTGAACAGGAAGTTATTGAGCAACACTCACACTTGTGGAGTGTAACCATGGTGTTGTCTCGTTTGCCTAATAGGGTGTTTTGACCAAAGAGTGACAAATTTTTCGTGCTCTTGCTTGCAAAGTCGCATCTGGCTGTGTCTGCTTCTTTGACAACATGCCTATACATAGAAAAAAATGTGGAGACTAGGGACCCAGAAATCTACACACACACACACACACACACACACACAAACCCAAATAGTGAGAGAACGTGAATTTGTGCCAAAGTATTGCAATGAACTAGGCGTGAAACAAATGAGTGTTTGATTATCTATTTTTGACTACAGTTAGAGCAGTGTAATGGCTTGCTGCCATCAGACTGTGGTTTGAGCATTGTAATCGCTTCACTGTGTGATGGCAGCAAGGGAAGATCTCCCACCCTCCACTGCTTTTGCAAAAACTTGAAAGATTGAACCCCCACCCTCCTCCCTTTAAACAGAAAAGTGGAAGATTGGAATACACACACTTTGCAGACACTTTGTGGGGTGTGTTAACCAGTCGCTTCACACTTCAGTGGCAGTGTATGAGGTGACCAAGACATAGGAAGCTGGCTTTATTTTTCTCATGGAGGGATTCTGGACTCCCAGAAAGTGGACCACTGATTATAGTGGTCGGTCAAAAACATCAGCAACACACTAACAGGCACATTCATAACACAGTTACATTTGTACATAAAATTTGGTGCAGTTTGGACTGAAAGAATATATTCAAATTGTACTCTAGTTTTAAGGTTGGCTGGCTCTCTTAAAAACTGAATTTGGTCATTACATACATGCTACAGAAAGTTTCAGTTTCATCAAGGAAATGTCACTGCGTTCAGACTAGTCGGTAAATACTACACCAGATCTGTAAAGTTTTGAGACACGCTGTGCAGGATGTACATCTGGTGGGTAAATGAAGTAACGACTGAGATGAAAGCACTTAAGATGAGGATCTCATGGATGTGACTTTGTTGCGCATTAGCCCAGCGTGCTGGTTAGACATTGGGGACCAACCTGACATAGTCTGCATGACTATCATAATTTTACATTTGTGTTTGTATGTGTGTACATGTGTGTGTGCTTGAGTTGGGTGGCATGGGCCCATGTATGTGTGCCAGTGCGATACACAAAGAACGGTGGAAGTCAGGTTGAAACATCGAAGTCTGCTGTGGAAACCTCTGTGATCCACACACACACACGACTGTTTCCTAGGGTCAAGCAGTCAGAGGGTGACTTGCTGCTTGCAGTTCTGATGAGCTTGCTGGGTGCAGACCACATGGCTTGACTTGCAGTGATTCTGTGTTCAGATCCTGCAGACGGGGCAGGAGATCAACGAGCTGGACCACAGCGGCTTCTCCACCACCTCCCGCACCCTTTGTGTGGCCAACCTCGGGGAGCGCAAGTATGTGCTGCAGGTCTCCCCGTCCACCATCCGCCTGCTGGAGGGAGGTGAGTGACCCCCGCCGTGTTGGTTGGGACTCTGGCTGCAGTATTGGGTAATTCATCGGTCAGCTGTGTTTGTAGCCTGTACAGAGGATAGACATGACCCAAGTTGATGTGAAGGCGTCCATTTGCAAAAGCTGCACCTCGATTACTGGACACTCACTTTTAAGTCACGAGAAGTAAAGAGTTATATCTGTTTGAATTAGTGCTGTGGTGAATTTTTGGCTTTACCCACATTTACCCTCATAACGGAAGGTAATCTATTGATAGGAAAAAGTTTTTGACTTATTCATGAGCATCTTTTTCAGACAATAGATTATCTTCCCTTGTAGATGTGGATAAAGCCTGTTTTTGGTTTTTGTTTTTGTTGATTAGTATATAAAGCTGTTGTATTGTCTGGCATATGAAATCATGTTTCGTGTATTTTTTCTCTGATTAGTACCTAGTCTGCATTTCTCTGGTTTCTTTCTACATCCACTGGGTTCATTAGAAGTCCTGGAAGTCTGAAAAGTCTTGGGGGGAAAAAAAAGGAAAGACCTATCCTGGGCTGGACAATTCTTGAGGAACACTGTTCATCCCAGAAGGGTTTGGAAAAGCTTTGAAATTTAGATTCCATTTGCATGTATGTTTTATGGCATTTCTGCAGACATGCTATTCATAGACAACTGCTGGAAAAGTTCAGGATCTCAGAGCTGGCAAGTATAACACTTTTGTTGTAGTATCTACTTTGCAACACTTTCTGGTGTAATGCTATGCAAAAAAAAAGAAAGGAAAAACCTAGAAGGTAGATTTGTTTGTTCAAAATAATGAACAAGTTAAGTAAGGCAAGAAAAGCAGAGGAAAAACTGTTAAGGCCACCAGGATTTTGCTGCCATACTGATTATTTCATTGTTGATCATTTGGATCTTTTTTGTGGGTCAGCCATACGATAACTATTGAGATTTCTGTCTTTTTACTTTGCCGTGTGTTGTGCAACGCGAAGTGCTATTGAGAATTACTTATTGTATGGCATACAAGTGCTATGCTTATATGTCAGATGCTGTGCTTTGTGCATTTAAGGGCTTGGCAGTTCAGGAATCTGTGTCAGGATCTCCAAAATAATCTAAACACCAGCAGCACACATACACATACACACACACACACACACACACACACATACACACACACACACACACACACACACACACACACACACACACACACACACACACACACACACACACACACACACACACACACACACACACACACACCATTTATTCCCTTTGGTAATCTCCCTTGAGTGAATTGTGCACATGGTATAAAGTGATCTTCCACCCAACCTTTGGGTGTTCGTCTCAGTGGCTTGATTTGTCGCAGAGAAAAACAATCCTCAAAATACAGCCAGATGATGGGGAAAGTGAATGTTCAGCAAAAGCTTTGCTGACTAATGGCTGGTATGAGAGCAAGATCAGAGCAGTGTCAGATCGCTGATCGCATTGTAGTTTGTTTCATGGGCTACTGTGCAGACTCGAGAAATGCTGCAGGATGTCTGTAAAGAGAGGAAGAAGTCTTGGTGTTTGTCAAAGATATTGTGAGAACCCTCTTTCCCTGGCATCAAAGCGTTTTCCTTTATTACTCGGGTGGTGCATTAGATTTGCTCACAGGCACAAGACGCTGTACTATTTCTTTCACTTCTTTGCATTTTCATCAGAGGAACACAATGTTCAATCCTTTTACTTATCCCTCATTTTGTCCGGTGTATTCTGCCCCAGCCAGCTGTACAACTCCCCACCCCCTCCCCCATTTCTTCCAGAGGTCTTGTGAATTGTCTTTCCTAGGCAAGACAGTGTGTGTTGAGCTGAGGTGTGTGATTTCAGTCAACCAGCTGCAGCACATCCCCATTGACATCGGGTCGCCCATCCAGCGGTGCTCTGTGGCAGACCCTTATGTGCTGTTGATGGCAGAGGAAGGGCAGGTCGTCATGCTGACCCTCAAACAGAGCGACACCTACAGCTCCGGCGTCAGGCTGAATGTCATCAAGCCCCCAATATTGCAGGTGAGAGCGAGAGAGAGAGAGAGAGAGAGAGACAGGGTGCCACTTTCCAGGCTCAGGTTGGAAATCCGGTTGATAAAAAAAAAAAAAGAGTATTGCCTTTCATCAAAATTTTTCGCTGTTCAGTTCAGGCTCAGGAAAAATTTCCTCTGACTTTTCCAGTTCTGAGGGTGCCACTTCTCAGGCTCAGGCCAGAAACCCAGCTATTAGAAAAAACATCTAGGAATTGCCCTTGGGTGGAGTCGTCTATAGCTGGCAAACTGCCTTCAGTATTTTCCTTCTGAGGGTCCCCAAAATGGAAAATTTTGAGAACCTTTTTTTTTTCTCTCTCACTTTTATGGCCTGGTCACTTAGGTCGCATGGCACCCTGGAGAGGGAGAGAGAAACAGAGAGAAGGAAAGAAACAGGGAGAAAGAAAGAAACAAAGAGAGAGAGATGTCGTCTTGTCCTCAATACTGCAA
This sequence comes from Conus betulinus, assembly GCA_016801955.1. Lineage (NCBI taxonomy): Eukaryota > Metazoa > Mollusca > Gastropoda > Neogastropoda > Conidae > Conus > Conus betulinus. The sequence goes on along the minus strand of JADBJO010004241.1, from coordinate 147,749 downwards.
GAGAAAAAGAGGGGGGGGGAGGTGTCAGGGGTGGATTGACTTGTTTTCATGTGAGCAGAAATTGTGTGTGTGAGAATCTTGTATAGTTTGTGTGTGTGTGTGTGTGTGTGTGTGTGTGTGTGTGTGTGTGTGTGTGTGCACGCGCGCATTACATATGCTGTTTTATTGATTTATCTCTTTGTGCATGTACTCGCCCTACGTGTTCAAATAACTGAGGATGTGATTTAGTTTGTGCATGCAGAACATATTTTCAATTGTAAACTGCTATCATGACCGTGAATTTTCATTTGTTTTCAAACATTTATAATAAGAGACTTTGTATGGATTTAGTATGAGTAATAGTAGTGTAAACTACAACTTGTGTGAGTGATTACCTTCTTGTCAGGCAGGATTATCTGGAGAATGACTCTACGCACAGTTTGCATCTGTTTTCAGAGTCCCAAAATCATTGAGGTGTGTACATACAAAGATGTCAGCGGTCTGTTCACAACAGCAGGCATTCATTCAGAGGAGCCGCTACCTGACAAAACCAGCAAACTGGCTGAGAAAATTGTCTCCCTGAATGAGAGGTGAGATAAACCGTCCAGTCTGTTTTTTTTCCGTACTTGAGTGTTGATGGGTTTATTGGTTTGTATTTTGATACATTTACAGACTTTTTGCTCCTGCAGGATCAAGCTGTGGAGTATCACCTAAGACAAAATGTTCAACTGCTGTAACATAGCTTTTGCTTAGACAGCCTGGACAGAAACCACATGGAGTTCCAGTTCCAGTTTTTTGCTTTGCTGTCTGAGTGCCCCCAGTAGTGATGATGGTTATACAGGTTTGTGTACATAGGTATGCACACACTAGGAAAAGAAAATGCAGTAAACTGATTTTGTGACAGTGTGAGTGTCTTGTTTGGTAAAGGAGAGAAGGGGATGGAATAGCGCTTAAGAATTGTGTGGATGTAGTAGGTGTTCTTGTGGCTGCATTCCTGACCGCAGTTGTTTAACCGTCTTTGAAATTTGTATGTGCAACAGTCTGAGTGACCAACATTATCCTTGTAAGAATTGGTCTGCCTGTTCAGGCACCATTGCCAATTAATTGTCAAACCACATGTTAGGAAGGATGACCCAACATGTTCCAGTGGGAGTTATGTTGGAAAAGCCAGTATTTTGAAGTGGCTGCCTCATGGCCTGTTGAAGTTATTTTCAATGCTTTGTGTTGAAAGAAAAGGTTTAGAGATGTTTGTTTTACTTGTGTTGAGTGTGGAAACAATGGGGGACTTTTCATCTGACATGACTGGCCAGTTTTGACTAGGGACAGCTGGGAAAGCAGTGTAGACTGCACAGGTGTGTCAGACAATCATTTCTACTTGTACAGCATTGTATGAGGTGACCAAATAGTGGGGAGTCAGTGTTGGAGTATGGAGTATGGATTGATTTTTGAATTTTTACCTGAAATTGAGTTACCACAGTGATCAGTATTATCGACAAATGCAAACAGATGCATGCACAGCAGACTCAGTTACAAAATGTTTTATTCAAAATTTAGTACATTTGAATATTCATTTTTCTGGAGGGTAATTGCTTTATGACAGGTGAAAAAAGAAAACTAGTTGAAAGGTTGAATGGTTTAAGATGAAATTGCTGCACAGTGCATATTTTTTTTTCCAGGTGTCATTTGGTATGGAAAAGAAAGTGCTCATGGGATAGAGATCGTTCGGAGTATGTGATCTTGTGATATATGACTCTGTTCCAATTTTGTCTGTTTCAGCAACATTGATGATGAAGATGAAATGCTGTATGGAGAATCAGACACCTCTGTTTTCACATCGTCTTTTACGGTGCCAACTTCTTCATCTTCATTCATCTACGTTGCCTCAGCAGCCTAGCAGGTGACTATTGTCCTGTTTGAAGTCTTTGTCTGCAGGGAGATTGGTACCATTGCCGTTACTTGTAATTGGGACAGACAGTCCTGTTCCACTGCGTGTTGCCATTCTACACATCAACAGTTTGATTGTGTCTCACAGGTAGATGTCACTTAAATCATCTGTTTAATTCTTGGTTTATAAATCTCATTCAGCTTTTTTTCTACTCACATTTTCTTTGAATGAAAAGGTCTATGCAGGTTGCTGTGTATTATTCTGCAAGGATTATCTTTCAGTGTTTCATAGGAGAACGTGTGATTTCTCTGCTCTAGCCAAGTGAGTGTTTGTTCTGCCTGCGTTGCTGCAGTGTTGTGACTGGCACAGTGCACAGTGGTTGTGTGAACTGTTTGGTCCTTCATGTTCTCTCACATTCTTCTGCCCGACACACAGGTGTAAGAGGGAGTAAGTAGGAAGCTGGTGTGTGTGTGTACATGTCTGTGGGATGGGGGTGAAAGCTGGTGGTTTGGTCTTGTAAGCACCTCACCCACTACAGAAAAGGGGCTGGTGTGAATCATTGTTACTGTTATTTTTACCATTGAGTCGTACAATCATCACTGTTACTGGGCTGCTCTTTGTTGTCGTTATCTGTCCATACTGTTTGTAAAAATATCAGTGCTGTTGTTGTTGTTTCTATGTTGTTCTTGCATGTGCAGGAAAGACCAGTGAAGAAGAAAACAGAGCCAACTTACTGGGGCCTTGTTGCACGAGAGAATGGCGCTCTGGAGGTAAGGAGGCAAACAGTGTGCTAGACTGGAAACAGGTGCTTTTGTTTTTGTTTGTGTTTTTTTGTTTGTAAGTTGTTTTTCTTTGGGGGGAGGGGGGGGGGGGGTTTGCTGTCTCGTCTGGCCACCGCAGTGGCACTACCGGCACACCACTCATTCTGAGTTTCCATCCACATCATACCCTGGCTTATCCTGCCTCAGCCCTGGCAGGGCAATCCACAGGGAGCAGTTGGTGTCAAGTCTGTCGTGAGGCATCCCACCATGGAGACACTACATTACTGTCAAGTCACTTGATTGGTGTTCAGTTGTACCTGTTCTGATCCAACATTAGCAGGACATGTCCTGCTAAGCCCCATGCTGATGGTAATAATCGCTTAGTAGTGGAGCCAGCGTGAGTGTGCCGCCAGATTTGTCCAACAACAGTGCCTATGTACTTGCGGATACCTGCAACCTTGACCTTACCAAGGGTATTGACCTGGAGAGGATATGGAAACTGAAGTTGCCATGGGAGCAGCACATGAAGGACCACAGAATTTGAGAGTTTTTTTTTTAATGCTGATCAATGGAGATGATGCTATGGAGTTGTATTGTGGTCTGAGACTGCAAGACAGTGCTGTACTCTATATTTGCTTTCATAATGTATTCAGATGTCAGCCAGGCCTTAGAGATGCAGACACATGCAGTGTTGGTTAGAAACTTCAGCTTTCAGAGATGCATCCATTAGATGAGAGGTCCCAATCTTGCCATTTGAGCCCATAGCAAACTCAACTCTGGGTAGGAGCCTATTGGGGTATGGGAATCTTGCACATAAATGGCTCTGAAGCCTTGAACCCACAACCTCCCAGGCAGGAATCCGCAACACTATCTACCACACCACTGCTGGTGGTGGATTGGAAACGGTTGCCACCATCATTTCCATGATTAGATGGTCATCATGATAGCAAGAGTTGAGAGGAGAACACCAGCAGTTGTAGTGTTTTCACAACAAAACGAATGAAAAGTACCGCTGATCCTAGTGGTGATCAGTAGGGCTGTTGGGAGATCACAGTCCTCTGCCAAGGTCCAGTGGAACTTGGATCTGCTCTTTGACCCAAACCAACATCAAAGGGGTCCATCCCAGGGGCCCATTCCATCTTTCCACCACATTTCCAGAGAGGTTTTTAAAAAATATCTTAAAGGTGGACACACCAGCCAACTCCCCACCTCCTTGGTGGGGGTGTCGTCGTTAGTGAAAGAGCTCTTCTGTATTTCTGTTGTTACCACTGTGAATGGGAGGAATCATGAAAATATTTGAAAGGTGAAGAATGGATAAGTGGTTGACTGTACTACAGTGGTTAGTGATGTGGACGAACAGCTCAGAGGTTGCGGGTTTGTGCTGGTATTATTGGATGTTTTAGACCTGCTCTGGGTCTGTCCAAAGTTGATTGAGAGGAAGACTTGAGCATACAATACACAAACATGCATGCATCCACATACATAAAAATGGTTGGGGACCTGCACATATATATGCATGCAGTGGAAGATGTTAAAGATGATTTGTAAAATCTTGAGGCCGAATGTTTCTTTGTTGTGGCGTGTGTGCAGCCTTCCAAATTTCATCCTGTATAATTACATCACTCGTACACACATAATGGTGGACACACACACACACACAGACACACATACACACATACTGGTGGACACACACACACACACACACACACACACACACACACACACACACACACACACACACAGATGCACATATCGCGTTTTCTCTCCTTCCTCCTCCTTCCCCCTCCTCCCCCCCCCCCCCCCCCCACCCCCTCCCCTCCCCCCCCCCCCATGTCTCCACTTTCCCACCCTCCTCCTGCACCCCCTCCCACACACCTCCCACCCTCATGCACACCACACACAGACAGCCACACACAGAGACCAGAACAATCATACATATGAATTGGGATAAAAGCTTTTTTTTTTTTTTATTTTTGTAAAGATTTGAAGTGAATGGCAATGTTGGGTTTCTGATTGAAGGACTATTCCAAAACTTCGAAAATGATGACAGGTGACAGTTTCAGTGGCAGAAAAAGAAACCAAAGATTTCAGAGCCTGTTTAGAAGGAGAGGTGAGTCAGTGGAATAAATACAAGGTGCACAACTTAAAAGACCGAAACATATCTGTGGTGTTGCAGATCTACAGCCTGCCGGATTTCACCCTGTGCTACTATGTGAAGAGTTTCCCCATGGGGTCGAAGCTGATTGTGGACAGCAAGCAGACACCTGCAGGGTGAGTGCCCCAAGTTATGCAGAGATGTGCCGTGCATCGATCCTTTGGGCTTTTTTTTTTTCTTCTGCTCCCATTTTTTTGCATTTCTGTGGCATCTCACACACTTCTCTTTCCTGATCCAGTGCACACAGCTGCATCCAGGTTCCACCTGTTGCTGTTCTAGAGGCCACCATGAGAAGAGTCTCTCTGGTGCTGTTAAGTCAGTTCAGTGGTGTTCATTGCTGTCTGTTCTTATGCTAAATTTTTTATTTTTTCGTCTGTATCTCTGGTTTTCTCTTTGAATGTTTGTTTTACATGTGTCTGTACTTCTGTTGGGTCCCTTTTTCTCTTTATTCTTTTCCTTTTTTTTTGTTTTTTTAAACTAGATGTATGTGTTTGATGTGTTAGTATGTGCTGAGAGAGGGAGGGAAGATGGTATACGAAGGGAGGAGGGGATAGGAGCAGGAGGTGATATTTGACTGGGAATAGATTATGAGCAGTTTGATTAGTTGTTAGCTTTAGATTCTGTGTTTGTTTTTTTTTTGTCATGTTCATGCAGTGAACAGCTGTTTCTCCTCCACATAATTGGGGCAAAAGACCTGTTTGTTTTAATGAAAGTGTGTATAGTTGCTAACATACAGAAGCACTTTTCTGCTGAAAAAAAAAAAAAAAACGTAATGCTCCTATGAGCTCACCTAGAAATGTCCTATCACTGACCATGGAACTGATTAAAGCAGGGGAGGTAATTGTGGGATGTTGTTATAATATGTGTGTGTGTTTTGTTGTTTTGTTTTTGAGAGGGGAGTGTGTGTTTGAATTTGTAGAAGTCAAAGTACATGCCAAGTCAGTATAAGGCATAATGATTTGTCAAGACAGGTATTTATTTATATAAGATTTTTTTTTTTTTTTTTTGTTTTGTCATGATAATTTGTTAGGACAGGTAAATAAGGATTTTTTTTTCATGGTTCCTTCTTGCTTATCATCATTTTCTCCTCATGTTTCTTCTCCATTGACACAGATCCTCAGGAAGTGCTACACCATCAGCAAGCTCAAGTGCCACCAACCTCCCATCCACAGCTGCTGGGGGCGGTGGGTTCCAGCAGCAAGCAGAATGTGGGGGAGATGCCCCGGTTGAGGGAGATCCTGGTGGCAGGCCTGGGCCACAACAAGTCACGCCCCTACCTTCTGGTGAGTCTTCACACCAATGGAGCTGGGCAAGTAAGTGTTGTTTGCTCGTGCTAGATCACAGCGAGTTGAGGGGCCCCGAGTCAAGTGGTTAGAGCGTTTTCTTGCAGAGCTGATGGTCATGAGTTTGAACCACTCATGGGGTTGTATATTTGTGGCATGAAACCTCTTTCCGTCCACCCAGCGGTAAATGGGTACCTGATTCAGTTCAGGGAAGGGTAAGGCTGTGGAAGGAGAAAGATGGGCTCTTCGTTTATGAAGCTGTGCCCCAGACGTGGTGAACCACTGAAATGTTTTCTGCCCCAACAGCTATTGCCAGCAAAACTTTAATCTTAAACCTTTATGGCATAAGTTACTATTATCTGATGGTAAATCTGCATGTTTTGGAAATGTGATTGGATTGATCATTAAGAAAAACAACTCTGATGTGTTTGAATTAAGCATTTAAAAAAAAACCAGTTAACATAGCAGTATGGTTGTTGATATGTTTTGATTATTTGCTTAATTCTTAAACCTAGTTTTTAACCCTTTTTGCTATGAGAAAATAGTTATCTGAGGTAACACCAACCAAAAATTCTGATCAATGTTCACCACAGAATCAGTGTTGGAATGTAATATACCTGCACAAATGTATTCAAATTTCTATGCTGGCAGAAATGAATGAATACAAATGAAGAAACATGCTTGTCAGCCTGTCAGAGCTTGCTTGCATGAGTTCATACACACAAGTACATACATAATCAATGAACAGATTTACTGTAACCTTTTTTTTTTTAGTCTTTGATTGATTGTTCATATTCTCACAAGAACATTTTTAATTCACAATTTATGATGTTTTCCTCATGAAAAATTACTGCAACAGCTAATTTTCCTAGGAGTCAAATGAACTTAAACAGAAATGTTAAAATTCATGTACTTTTATAAAAGATTTCACCAAACAAAAATTTTTGGTCGAATTTGACCGTATTTTGAGAAAAATCTGGCAGTGAATGTAATTTGCTGTGTGTGTATCTTTTCGTGTTGAAAATGTTCATAGCTGACCATTTTGGGTACTCATCTGCATTCTGTAAATCAGGAATCTAACTGTAATCTTGAAGCCGATTTTCACATCTCTTACACTGCCCCTGAAATGTTAAATGAGTACAAGTGCACCAGTGCAGTTTACATATGGCAGACTTAGCTGTCTGTAAAGATTCAGCAGAACCAGGTCCTCTGAATTGTTCATCACTGTGTTGAACGGACATTCACCTATCACTTTCACTTATAGTTACACTCAGCATGAGTTGAAACATGTATTGTTTGAAAGTGTTCCGAGTTATTTTCAAACGCTTTGCAAGTGGCTGCACTTTGGGAACAACTGCAGTCTTCAAACGGCATGTCTCTTGACGCTCAAGAGTTCCTGAGTACCAAATATGTGAATGACATGTAGGGTGGCCGTTGACGTGCAGAATGGGGCGGGCATATGAGTAGGGAAGTTGAGTATGGCAGTCAGTTTATTAGGTTAATGTGAATCACAGTATGGTAGTAAAAAGGTTAGCGTGCGTTTTTTCTCCTAATTTCATCTTTCCTTTCTTTGTTTTGCTGCCTTTCTTCCTCATTCCTTCTTGGGTTAAGTGTCCAGTGACTCCACCCTTGCCTGATGTCGTTTGTTATCCAGGCTCTGGTGGACGATGAGTTACTGATTTACGAGGCTTTCCCTTTCCAAGCCGGGGACTCCACAGGGGCAGACAAGCGACTGAAAGTGCGCTTCCGGAAGGTGGACCATGGCCTCATTTTGAAAGAGAGGCTGCGGGCTCGTCAGCGCAGGAAGGGGGACGAGGAGGAGGAGACTCGTTCCAGACTGGATGCCATTCAGCGACTGCGTTGTTTCTACGATGTGTCTGGCTACTCCGGGGTAAGAGAGTGGTTAACACTGGCTGGTGGTTTTGTGTGGTGTCTGTCGTTGATCCAGGTACATGTAGATGTTCTCTTGCTGTCTGCCAGTACGTCCCTTGTGAGGTGGAGTATGAATGTGTACATAATGTAGAACAAGATTCAGTTCATCAGCCAGTCGGACTCCTCCCCCCTCCCCCCTTCCTTATCCCTGCCCCATTCACACATGATTATTCAATGAAATTTTGCAGGCGTTCTTTCAGTTATTTTTTCAGGTGGATTATTATTTCAGGTATCAACAAAAATATTTACTCCTTAGTTGCCCTTTTTTTTAACGTTATGCTCTTGCAGCTTCCAAATTTATAATTTTTTTTTTTATTAGAGGGCCAAATTTACAAACAGATCTTGCAGGTCTAAATCGTAGCAAAATTTACATGAAAAGCTTGCAGTGGATGTGCATGTGTCTGTTCTGTGTTGTTCATGCTATTAACTGAGCACTGAAGTCACATACTGGCTGGCGAAAAAAACCAAGAATTCGCCAGTCATCTCTAAGATGATTCCCCGTTGGTAGGATGTCTCACACAGTGCCACTTAAGTTTGAAAGCAGTGTAAAATGCACTGGAAGGTCATGCAGCTTTCTGAACGGTAATGATTAGTTTAGCTACACCCAGGATGTTTGATTGTTTATGATCGTGTTAAATGCTCTGTCCCTTATCACTGTCAGTTACAAAAAACTGAAGAATAGTTTTCCAGAGTTTAGGGGGCCTCATCATGCTCTTAGCTAATGGTGACCTCTGTCACTGTAGCAGTTGTGTTGGAAAGAGCATGTCAAATGTCAGAGCTTCCTTCGCAACATGTATACAAATGAAATGGGAAAGCTACACCCAGTGGCTCATTTGGCTGTCCAGGATGGGGTGGTTGTTAAAGGTGACAGACTCATTGCTGTTATTAGTCACCTGTTATTGTCTTTTTGTGCATTTTGATGTGTGTCTGAGTCATGTTTATTGCCAAGTCAGTGGCATTACTCTACGCCACTTTTTCCATCTCCACAGTACACAGCCACACCCAAGCAGGTCCTGTTTTTCAGCCCCAGCACTGACAGTCCACAGGGAGCAATCACTATCAGTTCATCATGAGGCAGCCCACCAGAGGAGACACTGCTTTGCTGCCCAGTCATTTTGATGGTGTTTGATGTTGTCTTCTCTGACTCCAGATACACAGGACACTACCTGCTAAGTTCACTGTGAAAATAGTCGTATAGCCAACACAGAGGGAGCGTCTCCCTCAGGAGGATGCTGCCACAGCCGTCCAAAAAAACAGTTCTCTTGGAATATTTTTTCTTAATAGTTTCCACACTCATATATACCTCATATTTTGATAATATTTTTATGATCTGCAAATAAGATGAAGGGAAGAAAGGTATTTGTGTATGATTATCTTCATCTCCAAAGTTGTAAGGTAAGGCTTCAGCTTTTCATTTCTTTGGTAGCTCTTAGCATTTTGTTTGAATGAGTCACTACTTAACTCTTAGCTCTAGTGCTCAGCACCTGCCCAGTGATTCTTGTCACTTGCCAGTACAAACACACTGTGACGCTGTAAGCTTGGTCTTTTCACAGGTGTTTGTCTGTGGCCCGTACCCTCACTGGTTGTTCATGATGACGGCAAAAGGGTCATTGCGCATTCATCCAATGGGCATAGATGGATGGGTCACCAGTTTTGCTCCCTTCCACAATGTCAACTGTCCCAATGGCTTCCTGTACTTCAACAAACAGGTGAGTGACTTTCATCGAAGAACCTTAACTCTGTCTGTGCTGGCTGGTAGAAGGGGCTTAGCATTAGAGGCTTAAGTTCTAGTTCTAAGGAAATGATATGCACAGTTATAGTAACAATAACATATGCTGATGAAATGCTTACATTGCATGCGTCTCCAGACTTCAAAGGATCTTAGTGTGCTCTAAATGAAAAAAAAAAAAAATTAACAGCAAAAGGAACTCGTGTATTGAAAGTATCGCATTTCAGACGGTCTGCAGCGTAACTTGTAAAGATCATGACATGTGTTCCCATTCTGTTTCAAATCCTTTGAGTTAACCATGACAGCAATCCAAAAACTATGAAAAGAAAGTTAGAATGCTCAGACCCGCAGTGTAGCAAATATATATGATGTTTTTGAGTGTGAATATTGTCACATGAACATAGATGCCCCACAGAAGTGGCACAGTGTATGTCACCACACAGTTGTTGACCTGACATGTAACTGCATGTTTCTGTCTGTCGTTCTCTCTTTCTTTCATTCTTTTCCTCTCTGAACAGAGTGAGCTTCGTATCTGTGTGCTGCCAACACATGTGACGTATGATGCACCATGGCCAATACGTAAAGTGCCGCTGAGATGTACTCCTCACTTCCTGTGCTACCACCCGGACAGCAAGGTGAGTTTATTATCTACCCCTCTGCCCCCTCTGTGTCTCTCTCTCTCTGTCTCTCTCTCTCTCTCTCTCTCTCTCTCTGTTTCTCACTCTGTCCCTCTCTCTTTCAGTCTCCTCTCACTTACTCTCTCTCTCTCTCTCTCTCTCTCTCTCTCTCTCTCTAGTGATATACTTTTGTTTGATTTGCATGTTGTATCTGTTGCATTGACAGTGAATATGCAGTGCATGTAGATCCATCAGTATGCTGATTTCTGTGCATGCCAGGCATGTATGGCTGTATTTGTGTGTGTGTGTGTGTGTGTGTGTGTGTGTGTGTGTGTGTGTGTGTGAGAGAGAGAGAGAGAGAGAGAAGAGAAGAGAGAGAGAGAGAGAGAAGGGGTGTGCCCCTGCGTGCTTGTGAAAGTCAGATGGCAGTCCATGTGCCAGGCTGTCCTGTCTGTGTGTTTAAGATGTGTGGCTGTGGCCTGTCCTGTGTTCCAGCTGTATGCTGTAGCCATCAGCAATCCAGAGGAGTGCAACAAAGTGCCCAAGAGCAGTGCTGATGAGCGGGAATGGGAAGCTGTGGAGAGAAGTGAGTACATTCGTCATGTCTGTCCAGAATGGATGGTGTCCTTTCTCTGTATAGGGGAAATTACAAGTGAGTGTGTTCCTCTCTTTCTGTCCAAGGTGCCTATGGGCCGTCCACTGACGTCATGCATTTTTCTTGAATTTTCATTTCGTTACTATTCCTATCAAAGGACTGAAATAGAGTGTGCGTAGTAAGCCTTATATGTCTACAGTATTAAAATGATATGCAAATGACCACACGTGAGGGGAAAGACCATTTTTCCATCATCACTGACTGGATGACCAGCCAGCGCTTTGTCTCGCTTGCAAAGATGGCGGCGCAACCTTCGACGAGCGTAGCGACCAAATCAACGTACTTACACAGCTGAGCGGGCTCTGCTAATCATTTTTTTGATAAAGATAATAATCTTTTATTCAGCGACTCACTCGAGCATGAAGGTGAGATGATGATAGTGATGGAATTGCCGACCATATTCGTCAGTTATTGAGTCGTGCTGTGCGATCTCAAGAGTGTGTTCAGCTGACTGGTTACCAACGTCGAACGAGCTAGCCTAGTGTGTACTCTGCACTGCGTGCGAGTGGCCAGCGACGTGTTAGTCAGCGCGAGAGGGGGGAGCGCGGCCTGCTCGCGGCGTGACACGGGCAGCAGGAAAGGTAGGGGAAGAGGAGGAGTGAAAGAGAGGGTTGAAGTCCAGCAAGGGGGCGTGGTGGGGGGAGGGGGGGGTGGTCGTGAACTGACCTGTCTGCATGAGGTGTGAGCGTCTGGATAGACTTCTAGACTGTTTTACTTTCATTTACAGGTGTAGTGTGACAATACAAACTTTATTTTCAACTTTTTTGCTTTGTGTTCTTTTTTGGATGTGAAGCTGTAGTGGTAAATACATATGTTTTTTTTGATTGTGCAAAAAAAAATCTATCCAAATCTAAATGCCTAAATATTTTTTTATGATCAAAATTAAAACAAAAGAAGCCCTGCATTTTTGTTTGTCACAGACACTTGATGCTCTTGTGTGATGTGCAGATGAGCGCTTTGTTCTGCCCAGTCTCCCAGTCAAGTTCTCTGTCCCAGCTCTTCACGCCCAGCACCTGGGAAATGATTCCAGACGCCAGGTGTGTTGTCTTTCTAGCTTTTCATCTTGCAAACCTGATCACTTCTTCCGTCCTGTAACTATACTTCTTCAGGAACTATCCATTACTGAAACATACCACAACTGCATCATCATTCAAAGGCAGTCCAGTGTAATTCAGGATTTGCATTTATTGGTAACTGACTTTTGTTTTGCTGTTCAGATGAAGAAATGTTCACAAAAAAAATCGGCTACTGGTGCATATGCTGACTGAATTTTTGTATATACACAAATTTTGGCGAATGGAAAATTGACTGTTAATAGCATTTGATTGTTAATGATTGTAGTGAATTGGTGGCCACCTTTCTTTGACCAAAATGCCATTGGCCATACTGGCTTTAAAAATCAACAGCCCAATTACTGTAATGATGGTTATTACTTTGAAAACAGCAGGGGCTGATGTATGCCTAGTTGAGAAAGACATTTGCTTGGACAGGTAAGTGTAAAGAAAATTAATTTGCCATATACAAAACACACATTCTGCTGATACACTGCTTAACTGACAACTGTGGTTTTGACACTAACCCAGTTGAAGACTGAAGACTTCTCATCTCTCCAGACACCCCCTCTGCTGTGGAGGTAGTTGTTGGCTGAAACGTCAGTCAGCTACAGCTTTTGAAATTCTTTGAACGAACGCTTTTCTAACCACACTGTTAAGAATACCCTGGCTGAAGAGATGTGTAAATCCTTTATTCCTTGCACAGATCTGAAACTCAAAGGAAGACCTTACACCAGACGATTGGAACAACCAGCCAAACAAAAAAATGTTTTATTATCTGCCCCTGACCTTAATTGGTTCCTCACATCTGTTTTGGGGGAACAGCAAGGAGGACACTGTTTCGCAGGTTACAAGTCACACATTCCGCTCTCACTTGTACGTCTGAAAGTCGAAGATGTTCTGTAGTGCCTAGCATGTAGTGAGCCACTCAGCATCAATTACATCCTAGTGCTGGGATTTGCATGATGTCGGACACGAGTCTAATATAGAAGGCACCTTAAAGAACCTGTTCAGAGATACTTGTCTGCAAATGATTTGTAAGATTTTAGAAGAGATTAATGTATTTCATGAAATATGATTGTCTGCAAATGATTTGTAAGATTTTAGAAGAGATTAATGTATTTCGTGAAATATGATTGTCTGCAAATGATTTGTAAGATTTTAGAAGAGATTAATGTATTTTTTGTGAAATATGATTGTCTGCAAATGATTTGTAAGATTTTAGAAGAGATTAATGTATTTCGTGAAATATGATTGTCTGCAAATGATTTGTAAGATTTTAGAAGAGATTATGTATTTCGTGAAATATGATTGTGTGCAAATGATTTGTAGATTTTAGAAGAGATTAATGTATTTCATGAAATGTGATTGTCTGCAAATGATTTGTAAGATTTTTTCTTCTCGATTAATGTATTTCGTGAAATATGATCAACATGTAATGGGAGAAAAAATTTGTGTGTTTTTAACTGATGGTTGAATATGAATCTTTTGTTATGTTTTCTTCTCGATTTAGAGCCTTGACATCAAGGTCTGTATGGTCTGGTGGCAGGCACTGTCAGATTTCCTACCCTGATCTGTTCATAATGAAAGTTCTGGTGAATAAGCAGTATGCAGTCATGATTTTCATTAACTACGTCACTTCTGTGTCCTGCGATGTTTCCGCTTTGGCAGCTACCAGTGTGAGGAGTGGGAGCACATCACGGCAGTGAAGAATGTTCAGCTGATGTCAGAGGGCACTCTGTCCGGCCTGAAAGGGTACATCGCCATTGGCACCACGTACTGCATGGGAGAGGAGGTGGTGGCCAGGGGAAGGGTGTGAGTGACTTGCCCCTAGTCTGAGAGTGAGGCTGAAGTGTGTGTGTGTTGGAATATGGTTTATTCTTGACTTCAGAAGAGAAAACTGACATGCATCTCTGCCTGTAATTTGATGAAACAGTTGAAATTGCTGGCGAAATCTTAACAATGATTCACAGACTGTATTGTATAGGAATGTCAATCTGATTTTGTCTGTGAAAAAGTCGAAATTGCCAGTGAATTCTTGACAATAATGTACAGACTTTGTTGTAAATGAAATTTAAATTTCAGTGATTTTCTGATTTTGTCTGCGAAACAGTGAACTCCTGACAATAATTTACAGACTTTGTTATGTAGGGGAATGTCAAATTTCAGTGATTTCTGAGTTTGTCTGTGACATACTGTTAACCTTTGTCCATGTGGTTGAAGTGTATTGTGCTGTGTGGTGGGCAGATCATCATCCTGGACGTCATTGAGGTCGTGCCTGAGCCTGGCCAGCCACTCACCAAGAACAAAGTGAAGGTCAGTGAACATGAAGCCACAAGCCATGCCCAGTGAGGGAGACAGGGACAGTGGGAACAACACAAAATGTTTTTTTTTGGGGGGTTTTTTTTTTGCTGTCCCAACCTCTGCGCCACCTCAGAGGCAGTGCATCCATGCTGCTCATTCAAACACCCCATGCACAGCCACATCCCGGTTGGTCCTGCTGCAGTCCCAGCACCGGCAATCCACAGGGAGCAGTCAGTGTCAAGTCGTCAAGAGACAACCCACCGGAGGAGACACTGCACTGCTGCCGAGTCACTTCAGTGGTGTTCAGTGGCACCTGTTCTGATCTAACATACGCAGGACACCACCTAGTAAGACCCCTACTGATGACAATAATCGCTTAGTCGCGGAGCCAGCGTAAGTGGGCTCTCTCTCTCTCTCTCCGGAGGGCGCCGCCATATCCATCCAAAGACAGCCCCCATGGACTTGCCAATACCGGTGACCTCGATGGAACCAAACCAAGGCCACAGACGTGGACAGGACATCGAAATTGAGGTCACCATGAGAGCAAGGCATGAAGGGCTGCAGACAGAATTGAGACATTTTTTTTATGCTGATTGATGAGAATGAGGATGATTAAGATGATGCTACGGATTTCCATTTCAGCCTGAGACTACATGACAGGGCTGTACCCTACGTTTCCTTTCATAATATGTCCTGGCGTCAACCAGGCCCAAAAGATACAGGCGTCTGCAGTGTTGGTCAGGAAATTTGAGCAACACTCTCAGAGATGCATCCATTAAGTGGATGAAACTCAGCTGTGTGGTCCCAGTCTTCCCAACTGAGTCCGCAGCAAATTCAACTCTGGGTAGGAGCCGGTCAGGGCAGAAAAATCCCACATGACTCTGATAAGAATCGAACCCACGACCTCCCAGCTGGGAGTCCACAACCACGTCGGCTGGTAGAACACAAAAATGCCTTTTTTTTTTTTTTTTTTTAGAGTTAGAGACCAAATTCCCACCATGACCTCTCCCACCACCATGTCCCCAATTCCAGTTTTCTAGAAATGCATGCAATTGCTAGAAACACACACACACACACACACACACACACACACACACACACACACACACACACACATACACACACACACACACACACACACACACACACACACACAAAATTCATTGAAAGGGGTGCTCAGACAGCAGTGACACATGTGGATCACTCTGGAAGATAATTCTGTTCAGTAAATGCATGTTTGTCAAAGAAAAAGCAAAAAGGTGCACTAGTTTCAGTTTTACTTGTTACAGTAAGAAAGTACAGCTCTGTGGTAGATAATGGATAATGTGTTCGCATTTCTGCATGAAAGTGAATTGAATGGGACTGAATGAGCTTGGCCTTCCAGTCCTGAGATCCAGCCAGCAAAACATAACCTTGAGATGTTGTGAGTCTGCTGACCAGATGGTCAACTATGGGAAAAGTATGACTGTGAATGAACAGTGCATTCAAACCAGCTTGCCACTTTTGCTCTCTCCTGCATGCACACATATAGACATATCGGCCAGCTTTACCAAAATTGTTTTGAAATTCTCCATGGGAAAATAATATTGCGGAAATTCTGAGTCTAATGAAGATTAAAATCCATGATCTCAAATTCTGTTGAAAAAAAAATATGTGGGTTCGAGTGTAATGTTGGGGAAAGGGTAATGAAATGTTGCAGAATAAAATCAGAGTGATGGTTTGTTGGTGTTGGCAGCTGTCTTTAAAGGGAAATGTGTGTTCTCACTATGTCCATCATTCATCACTTGAAGCAGTAGCGTGTCGTAATGCTTTCACTTTAGCTGACTGGTGCCAAGAGCAATCTCTCTTAGCAACTCTTCCAAACCAGGTATTTGTGTTTTGTTGGGTGAATTTTGTTTATTCTGAAAACAGCAAATGAAAACACGGATATTAAGAATTTGAGGTGTGTTTGGTACATGCTGTTCTGTTTTACTGCAAAACCAGCTTTGCACATAGATTTCCATTAAGATGTGTCAGCGAAGCAATGCAGATTGTTAAAGGTTTGATTGGTTGTTATGGTGATGTCTAGGTGCAGATTGTTAAAGGTTGTTATGGTGATGTCGTTGTTATGGTGATGTCTGCGTGCAGATTGTTAAAGGTTGATGATTGTGTTATGGTGATGCCTAGGTGCAGTTGTTAAAGACTGTATGGTGATGTCTAGGTGCAGAGGTTGCAGATTGTTAAAGGTTTGGTTGTTATGGTGTTGTCTAGGTGCAGATGTCTGGTTTGATTCGTTGTTATGGACACTGACACTGTCATGGAAAAAGTTAAAAGGATAGTAGTCACAACAAATAAATGTTATGATCATCGTGACTGTTGCTATTTTAACATTATTATGTATACATTTGTTCTGTATTGTTTCTAAATGGTTATCATTTAGTTGTTGTCTGGGCGTATGCTACCGCTATGATCATGGCTGTGACATTGGGCAGTTTATGAGATGGAGGAAAAAGGACAGACAACAATTAACAATGAAAATTCATGGTTATCCCACCTGTCATTATCATAGGCTTATCATATGATTTAATTTCTTTTTCAGTTGTTATGATTTGTTAACTAATTGATTGGGCCTTGATTTTATATCTTGATTTTAGCTGTTAAGAAGTAGTAAAAGGACTGACAACAACAATGTTTAAAAGTTTTTAGTTATCATCACTGATTGATTATTTTAATGTTGCTGTGCATATACCTTTTTTTTTCCTCACTGTTTGTTCATAGTTATGATGTGTGTGTTGCCTTTGGGCCTCTGTCCATTCTGATTGTGGCTGTGCCTTCAGGTGATCTATGAGAAGGAGCAGAAGGGGCCTGTATCCACCCTGGCTCACATCAATGGTTTTCTTCTCTCTGCCATGGTCAGAAGGTGAGCAAGCCCTTTTCACTGCCCCTGGTGTGTGTGTCTGCCTGCCTGTGCTATGTGCTCTACTACTACCATAACAAGAGAGGCAAGCAAGCCACTATAGTCTTCCTGTTTACATGTGTTATCAGAAAGGCATGCCAAACAACCCCATATTACTTAAGTAAATTCCATTTGTTTTCAGGAAAGCTCAAAGAGCACTCAAAGTATGAGAAAAGCTAATGACTTGTCTTTGTTCTTGGCAGTCTCCAACACACTCTGCTGTATGGTGATGGTTTACACTGAGGTTTCTTTTTGAAATTATGATGTTAAGCAGTTCTTTCCTATTTGCAATGTTTTTATTTTTGTTTTTATGTGAAGTTCAGATCCCGGAACTCTGGCTGAATCCATTCAACTGTCACTGCAGTAAATGCAGCCATAGTGTCAAACAGACATCCCTGCCAGCTAGGACTTGTTTGTGCGGAAATAGCTGCATGGAGCTGCCCCAAGATGAGGCAGCACTGGTTGAGAGCATTGAAGGCTCTTTCACGCTTTCATTTCTTTGTCCACTTATGGATCGACTCTTAAAGGGAAGGCCAGTGTCATACTTTGGGACTGTCACCTGTGGAGTTTTAGTTTTGTACAGTTGTTAGCATGCTGATGTGGCCCCCTTGGTTGGCAGGGATGTAAACATCATGAATTTACTTGGCTGTGGAGGAGGAGGGAAGCAGTGTGTCATAGTAAAGTGTCATGAAAGAACAGGGAAGACAGTGCTGACATATGTACTGTCACAGCTTATCATGAAAGAACAGGGAGAAGGACAGTTCTGACGTATGTACTGTCACAGCTTATCATGAAAGAACAGGGCAGACAGTGCTGACGTATGTACTGTCACAGCTTATCATGAAAGAACAGGGCAGACAGTGCTGACGTATGTACTGTCACAGCTTATCATGAAAGAACAGGGAAGACAGTGCTGACGTATGTACGGTCACAGCTTTCTGCTTCTTCAATCTCTTAATTGGTGGGTAGAAGATGAGACCATGCATGTACGTGTGTACACATGTCCTCACGCATCTCTGTCTTCCTTTTTCGCCTCCTCCTCCCTCCTTCTCCTCCTTCCTCTTCTCATGTCATTCTGTTAGAATGACTATGTTGTGGTCATCTTTTGTTTTTAGTAGAAGGTAGGACAGGCGGAAAGACGAGGCTTTACCTAAAATCAGTGTTCATGAGTAATACAGCTATACGTCTTCAATCTTCTAACCCTGCCAGATTTGTTTACTAAGTTAGAAGTGGTTTTTTCTATTCAATAGGAATTATTTTTGTAGATTGTTTTGAAGGCAGCACAGTTACTGTCCACAGGAACTGAAGCTCCTTGCCATTTCTGAATGCTCACTGCTTCCCAAACACACAGTATGGAAATGAAAAGCAGAGTGACTGTGTGACAGACAGACATGGGCAGAAACAAGACACAGGCTTTAAAGAAAACAAGCTCCCCCCCCCCCCCCCCCTTTTTTTTTTCCTTTATTTCTTTTTTTTTGCTTGTTAATGTAACTACTATTTTCTGTGGGGTTGCAGTTGTACATCTGGCAGCTGAAGAACAACGATCTGAGCGGGGTGGCGTTCATCGACACCCACATCTACATCCACTCCCTGGTGACCATGAAGAACCTCATCCTGGTTGGCGATGTCCTCAAGTCCCTCACCCTCTACCGCTACCAGTCCGACCTCAAAGTGCTGTCCATCGTCAGCAAGGTGAGGCAGTGCTGAGGGCTGTGTAAGAGAGAAAGGGTGGTGTGGTGTTTTTTACCTGTTGGTGCGGTCTTGTGTTTTGTTTTAGGAAGGGGACGGGGTTGGGTTTTTCTTGGGGGGGGGATGGGGGGGGTGAAGGGGGGGGGGGGGGGTCTGGGGAGACATAGGGTGGTTTGTAGAAAGGATGTGGGGGCAAGGAAAATGAAGCCATATTTTGCAGACAACAGCTGATGCTGGATTTTTTTTTCATTTCAGCACACTCCATTGCCATTGTGTTTATTTTCAGTGTGGTGGTTTTTCCCCCGTGGCTGAGTTTTGTTTTTTTTTTTCAATACAAATAGTGGAATGTCTTCCTGGATTATGATTTTCCATGGTAAAAGATGGTTTTTGTTACTGTTAAACGAGTGAAATTGTCTTCAAGACAGTAGCAGGGTTGGCTGTGAGGGGGATGTGTGTGTGTACGCGCGCATGCCAATGAGTGTGTGTGTGTGTGTGTGTGCATGCATGACATAGAGTGAACACACAGGGCATTACGACGACTCTTGGCTAGATGTTTACTTTTACAGCTGTGGATTTGTATCAGTTGTCAGAATTATTTGATAAGTGCCAGGAAATGCCAGTTTAGAGCTTACAGATTGCAAAAAGTCTACAGCTTCAGGGGTGGTTGCCTTTGACCCCTGTGTGGCCTCCTTGAATCTCCCAGCTTGGGCTAGACCCAAGTGCTCCCCTGCACTTCCATGCCTGCAGACTGGCTGGTCCTGAAAAGATCAGAGTAGTAGAGGAATAAAGGCAGCGGCGGGATGACTTTGAAGTAAACAGAGGGTGTGAGCCTGGAGGACTGTAGTGCACCTGTATGTGTGAGACTCACTATGGGCGCGTGCTTTTGTCTGGCAGGACCTGAGGAAGCTGGAAGTGTACACTGTGGAGTTTTTGGTGGACAACACGCAGCTCTGCTTTGTGGGTGAGTGTCTGGCAGGCCCTTTGTTTCTGTTCTGTCTCTCTGTCTGTGTGTGGTTGATGATTTTTCAGTATGTGTGTGTGTGTGTGTAAGAGAGAGAGAGAGAGCACTTACCCTTGCCTGTGTGTATGTGTGCGTGTGTGTACATGCGTGTGCGTGTGAGTGTGTATGATAGTGTTTATTTCTGAGAGTGGAGTCATGAACCTGTATGCTTGCAGTGAAGAGTTTCTGCATAGTAATTAAAGTAGTCTGAATAGTGATAATGATGAGATTTCTTGCTCTCTTGGTCTTACCCTAGCCTGCAGCGTTGACAATAAAACTACTGTTGCACACACATGTACATGGGCGTGCGCACACATGCACGCACATATTCTCACACACATTCTCAATCGTGCATGGCAGAAAGAAAAGAAAAACCAGCTCCCAGTCCAGCAGTTCTAAGGTAGGGGTATCTAAACAGAGAATCAGAATCTGGCACAGAATCAGGACATAACAGAAAGAAAAGGGATAATGGGCAGGGAGAGAGGGGGAGGGGGGTCAGAAGTCCCAAACCCACTGTGGTAATGCTGCAGTAGCAACAGGATGAGCCTTCAGTATCAGCCACTGTCTGCTGTCTTTACTGTGCAGGGTTGGACCAGAAAAAAACAAACTGGGTTCATTAACATGCTCACACTCCTTGCACAAAGGGAAAGGTCATAGCTACTTTCAGTCATGACATTGTGTTTAATGATGCATTGCAGCTGTCTAGATGTGGGAGAGGCTTGAATTATGAAACATTTCATGGTATGGTTGTGTGTGTGTGTGTGTGTGTGTGTGAGAGTGTGTGTGTGTGTGTGTGTGTGTGTGTGTGTGTGTGTGTACCTGAACAGATCATTTCCATGATCCTGCTTGGCATGGATATGTCCCACAAATGAAGATGCCATTCAGGAATTTAAAAGAAAATCCTCCTCTGTGTTCCCTTCACTTGACTTGCTCCCCTCACCCCGATGCGTGTGTGTGTGTGTGTGTGTGTGTGTGATGTGTGTGTGTGTGTGTGAATGTGTGTTTGTGTGTGCATGTGTGTGAATGTGTGTGTGTGTGTGTGTGAATGTGTGCATGTGTGTGAGTGTGTGTGTTTTAGACAGATGCACTGTGTTGGTCCACATTGTCGTAAATGCGTTTACATGTTGGTAGATATCATTGAAGAAATTATATCATCATAGAATATTAAAGGCACAATTCCATTTCTCCATTTAAAAGCTGTGTGCCCTTGCACGAACGGCGTTCGAGGTAATTTCATCATCAAAATTCGGCGATTTAAAAAAGGGAGGCAAGGAAAAAAATGGTTTAAAAAACGGTAGTAGGGACCCTAAAGGACGGTTTCTTCCCTTTCGCGGGGTCGCTGACTGACCGGCTCGCGTCCGCGCGGACGATAACTTCGGCAAAGTTCGGCGGCTGAGTCATTTTCGGTTCAAGATGGCGAGTCGAGCAGGCAGTTCGATCAGGCGCGTGCCGTTTTCAAACGATCTAATGGCTCTTGAAGTGCTTCAAGAAGTTATCCGAGACCGTGAAAACGATGACGAAGACTTCAGAGAAGTGGAACGAAGCGATTCGGAGGAGGAATAAAGCGATCACAATCAACACCACCCTTTGCTATCGGAGATTGGTATTGATGACGAAGCTGATCCTCGACTTCAAACCGAGCGATACCGGCGCAAGTGGGCCCGAATCGGAGAGAAACGAGCCGATTCCGTCTACGTCGACTGCCTTCCTCCCTCCTTTCTTTCGTGAGAGGTCGGGAGGAGAGTCGAGGAAGGGGAGGGGGTTCAGGACAATGGCGAGGGTCCAGTGTGAGGGGGCGTGGCAGAGGAAGAGGGGTGTGGCACTCGTCAGTCTAAACTTGTTTCAGATGGACAGAGGCCAGTGCTGATTGCCCAAATCTCGACCTTTTGGTGATCCAGGTATCAAGGTGAACATTGATAATTTCAATGGAGTTGTGTGTGGTGTGTGTGTGTGTGTGTGTGTGTGTGTGTGTGTGTGTGTGTGTGTGTGTGTGTGTGTGTGTGTGTGTGTGCTTTTGAATATGGTGCTTGTGCACAGTATGTGTGTGTGTGTGTGTGTGTGTGAGAGAGAGAGAGAGAGAGAGAGAGAGAGAGAGAGAGAGCAGAGCTTGTGCTTGTGCATGGTGTGGGTATACATTGTGTGTGTGTGTGTGTGTGTGTGTGTGTGTGTGTGTGTGTGTGTGTGTGTGTGTGGGTGTGTGGTGTGTGTGTGTGCTTTTGTGTGTGTGTGTGTGTGTGTGTGTGTGTGTGTGTGTGTGTGTGTGTGTGTGTGTGTGTGTGTGTGTGTGTGTGTGTGTGTGTGTGTGTGTGTTGCTTTTGAATATGGTGCTTGTGCACAGTGTGTGTGTGTGTGTGTGTGTGTGTGTGTGTGTGTGTGTGTGTGTGTGTACCCAAATGTATGTCAGTCAACTATAACTGGCATTTATTGGCAGTAGTGTGGGATCCTGATCCTTCTGTCCATAGGGTTCTGTGGTGTGGTGTATTCTCTGCGACACCGGTTTATTTTTCAGTTGTTAGTGTGCTTTCATCATCTGTGGTGTGGCCTTTTGTAGCTCAGTCCTATCTTTAGCAGTCTCTTTTTTTTTTTTTTTTTTTTTTTTTTTTTTTTTTTTTTTTTTTGGGTGTGGTTGGTTTTGCAATGTTTTACTTATTACCTTCTGTGGTGATGACTTTTTATCAAATCGCACTTAGTTCATGAGTGAACCAAACCACATGTGTGAAAGAAAACTGACAATAATTGGAAGTTACACTTAGTGTTGTTATTGTTAGTTCATCTCTGCTAAACAAGACAAATTCCCAAGAGGCTTGCAAGATGTGCAGACTGATGCTGTGGATAATGTGCAGTTTCCATCTTCTTCTTTCCCGCGTTACCTGGGCTGGAGTGCCCCCTATGATATGGGTTGCTAAACATTTTATGCATTGTCAAGCTTTATTGTGAATATAGATGTTGGTCCTGAAGTTCAAAGGATACTAACACCAGTTTTTGTGGTATTTCATTGTGATTTTAGTGCTATAGTTTTTTTTTATGTTCTGAAAGTGTCTGTTTTTCAAACAAAAAATTCATCATTATGTATATTTTTGGTCTACTCATTACAAACAAAATCAAACTATTGTGATGTCTGGCTGTAGCCAAGGATATAACAAGAAAATTTCCCAAGTATCTAAGATATATGTCAAGAATTGAAAGAGCAGTGGGCATATCAGTGAGCCTACCTAAGAAAACAAAATTGTGTCCCTTGATACCTGGATTGTACTGTACCCCAGAAATGCATAAATTTATCATATAAATCAACAATTGTGGGTTGTAAATTCACTACCAAATATTTACACAGGTGTTCAGTAAACACTAAAACCACTTTTTACTGGGTTTGTATGTTTTTTTTTGTTTTGCTGCTGTGGGGTTTTGTATGCTTGCAAAATATGATTTTTTTTTTTAAAAAGTTGAATTATAAGATTATTCATTATACTCAGAATGAACAAACAAATATTATTTGCAGATATTATAGCCCTGGGTATAAGAAAAAAACATGCCAAAAATCTAAGAGATATCTGTACAAATAAATGAGCACTGATCGAATTAGTGAACCTACCGCAAAAAGTCAAATTTTGCTCCGGCACACAGAAGTACAAAACTGATACAAAATAGTGGCAGTAGGGGTTTTAGAACAGAACAGAGGAAGTCACTTTTTGAGCCCTTGCTGTTTACTTCTCATTGGGGAAAACAATGTTCTGAAACCCGTTCTCTCGAGTGTTTTTCAAACCTGACTTTGATGTTTCTTACTTTCTGTATCCTCTTCAAGAACAGTACAGAGGAAGTAATGTTTCGAGCCCTTACTGTTTACGTCTCATGGCGGAAAACAAAATTCCAAGACCCATTCTCTCTCGAGTGCCCTTCCACTGACTTCTGTGTTTCCTGTGGTGTTTATTCTGATGAGTGCAGGTAATGATGAGTGAACTAGTCAGTCTGTGGATAGAAGAGTCCCAGTGTTCGAGTCTTTCTGTTGCTTTACTTAAGCTACTTGACCATATGTATTTTGTTTGATTTCAGCCTCTGATAAAGACAAGAACCTGATCATCATGTCATACTCTCCAGAAGGTGAGGTTTGTGGAAGGGGGCTTTTCCCTTGTTTTAGAGGCTTTAATTGTTTTTTTGTCCATAGTGTGGCAGTAGATCCAAAGGTTGTGCTTTGCGTATTACTTGACTTGCCTGAGACAGTTACCACTTGGTTGGTTTATTGCTTAAGATTCCATCCACAACAGGGAGCTGTTACTGCAGAAGAAAGCATGTGACACAATTGCTTTGCACCAAAACTATATTGAGAGGTTAGTAAATTGTATGAGTATGATACTGGTTTCTGTCCATTTTTGGAAGTACTGTTATCTGGGGGGGGGGGGGGGGGGGGGGGTATGTATGTGTGTGTGTGTGTGTGTGCTTCTGATTTCATCATTAACAGGTTTTTGCTTTCAAAGAAAATTGTTCATAACATGTGTCTTGCAAAAGCAAGTTATGCTGATGAATCATTCAATCATTTTGTTTGATATTTTCATGACTGTAGAGCAGTTTCCTTGCGGCAAACATTCATCAGCTGTTCATGCTGTGGTCTGGTTTTGAATGAAAATGATCTGGGCAGCCAGCTGTTCTACATGATTTGAAGAAAGACTCTTGTCATGTGTGGTGATAGATGTGCATACAAGATGTCGTTTGCCGTGAGCTGTATGAGAACATCTGCTGACAAGATGGCAAGGTTGTCAGAGTTGGCCGTAACAGCGGGAGAGTTGAGTCTGACATAAACAGCAGTGTTGCTGAAAACTAACCAAAAAATACAAATCAAACAAAACAAAAGTGTGAAGTGACGCTTTTAAATACACAATATGAAACAGTCAAGTGTGTTTTCAACAAATATGTCGTCTTCAGATGTCACAAGTAATGAACATAAACATAAAAACTGCACCAAACAACACTATTGGTGGCTGTCAGGAGGGGAATTTTGTTTGTGACTATTATTTATGATGTCCAAAGATGACATGATTATGCAAATTCACTAGTTTGCCTTGTATGGTACTGTTTTTCTAAATGCCAATCGAGGAGGAGGATGATGATGAAGACAATGTCATGGATTTCCATTCTGGTCTGAACAGGGCTGTATACTGCACATGTTTTCATGATGTATTCTGGCAGCATCCAGACCTTTGAGATGCAGACACCTGTAGTATTGGTTAGAAAATTTGAGCGGCACTCGGAGTCACATCCATAAAGTGAATGAAGTTTGACTGTGTGATATCAGTCTTCCCAAATGAGCCCACCGCAAACTCAGCTCTGGGTAAAGGCCAGTCAGGGCAGAAATAAATGGCTGTGATGAGTATCAAAACCCACAACCTCTCAGCCTTAAGTCCACGATGCTAACCGCTTTGCCATGGATGCAGCTGGTTTGTATTGGGCATTATACAAGCGTGACTTTGCTCCTTGTTTTGTGTGTGTGTGTGTGTGTTTTCAATGTATTTTGGGTACATGGTGGGGTGGCAAAGCTGACATGGTGATCCACAGGGCTCCTCAGACACCCAAGTCAGAATTGAGAGAAGTATATGGGGCTTGAAGTCTGCAGGTCATGGTAAAGTTGGTAAGTGTACAGATCATAGTAAAGTTGGTAAGTGTACAGATCATGGTAAAGTTGGTAAGTGTACAGATCATGGTAAAGTTGGTAAGTGTACAGATCATGGTAAAGTTGGTAAGTGTACAGATCATGGTATTGTTGGTAAGTGTACAGATCATGGTCAAGTTGGTAAGTGTACAGATCATGGTAAAGTTGGTAAGTGTACAGATCATGGTGTAGTTGGTAAGTGTACAGATCATGGTAAAGTTGATAAGTGTACAGATCATGGTAAGTTGGTTAACTGTTAAACACCATTCCATCCTCAGTAGAAAAGTGGACTGTCCTGAGCTTGTCCTATGGGTGAGAAAATATGTAAGGAAAAAAAAAGCTACCATGGACACACAGTTTCCTGTTTGGACATCATGCCTGACAGTGAAACGCAGCTGCTTTACAGGCAGCGTTAAAAATGGGCACAAAAACCAGCGTTTTACCAGTGACAAACTCAAGAGTTCTAATCGAGTAATACAGAGGAAGGAGGAAGTCTAACGTGTTATGTGGTCAGTCTGTTTGAATGTTGTTGCTCATGATTTCTAATGGAGTAATAAAGAAGGAGGAAGTGTAACTTGCATTATGCGGTCAGTCTATTTTAATTACACATACTACATATCGTTACCTCGAAAAGAGGAATGATCTGGGTATGTGCAAGACAGGAGGCCCTTTCCGGGTTCTTGTCCATACAGACTTTATTGTGTACGAGGCAGGGATAGCAAACGGCTGTCGCTTATTGCGTTAATGAGCCACATAAGTATGGTAGATTAAACGTAATTTTAGAAGGAAAATTTCCTTTTAATGTTGTAGCTTGTGAAAGACCTGCGATGAACTTGGAGTTCTAATCGAACAGTGAAGAAGTAGGAAGTCTAACTTAGGTTATGTGGTCAGTATGCTTGAATGTTCTAGCCCGGGAAAGCCATGGGGGCCAGCGCCTGATCCGCAAGGCAGACTTCAACGTGGGCTCCCACATCAACACCATGTTCCGCGTGCGCTGCAGAATGTGGGACTCCGCCTCCAGGAAGCGACACAGCGAGGTGATGGAGAAGTGTCACATCACCTACTTTGGTAAGGCAAAGGGAAGTAACCAGTGATGGAGGTACGAAAGGAAGAAGAGAGAGATGAGTGTGGTGTGAATGAGTTTTGATCGTTTAGGTTGGTAAGACGAGGGATATATCCAGGGTAGGAAATAAAAAGGGAGAGAGAGAGATGGATATTGTTGTGAATGAGTTTAACTGGATCGTTTTAAAATTACTTTGGTTTTCCTTTGTGTGTGTGTTTGTGTGTGTGTGTGTGTGTGTGTGTGTGTGTGTGTGTGTGTGTGTGTGTGTACATAAGTGCTTGTGAGCCCAGAGAGAGCAAAAAGAAAATTAATGACTTTTGCTGGTGTGTATTGTCTGAATGATGGGACTGGGATGATGAATTGCACCAGTGTGTGAGCAGTCATTACTGTGTTCATGAAGGTGGTGGATGAGTACAGAATCTTGTGTCAAACCAGAGACCCTTTGCACAAGAGCCGGCGCTGTGAAAGGGAGTGTTTTCATTAACAGTGATTTCTTGTTCCTTACTACTCACTGTGAAGCTGTGTAAAGGGTCGGGACAACTGCAGATGTGGAGAGCTTCAAGGACAGCACTGGAGTAGGGACAAGTCTTGATCATGATGCCGACAACTGGAAATAACCCTGTCTTTTAAATGACTCTTTATGCTACAGGAAATTCTCTCATGAAGCCTGTTGTAATATAGACAACAGATCATAGAACAAACAACTTGTAATGTGTATATGTGTGCGTTTAAATGTTGTATTACAGATGAGCGATTAGTGAGAGAATAACTGAAGAAAGCGCTTTTATAAAAGTGATTGATCTATGGAACATCCTGGAAAAACTCTGATGAAATAGGGATGGTTAACCTCCCTTGACTCTCGCCTTATCAACTGGGCTGTTTACAGTAAGCGAAGCTGCTGTCAGCGTCTTGATGTTTGCGCTTTGGTACAGGGCGCTTATCCAAAGCATGTTGATGTGGCAGGCAGCCTCCCACAGAGCCTGCCAACTCGCAGAGCAAGGCCGAGTTCTGACTGGGTATTGAAACAAGGCCCAAAACCCACTGGTCAGGGCTTTGACAGCGTTGTGCCCATGCACTGAGCCGTGGAAACAACAATGGGACTGTGCTACACAGACAGAAAACACAAACTTGGCCATGCAAGTAAACGCTTCGGGCTGTGGTACACAGGGCTGTGTTTGAACTGGATGAACAATTCGAACAAGCGTTGAAGAAAGTTTTGAGGATGATAAGAGGGAATGTGATAAGGAATTTGAGAACATTTTGTAATACGGATGAGAGATTATGAGATGATGCTGAGAAATCTAAAGAAAGCTTGATGGGTAGAGGTGAACACCAGAATACTTGAGACTCTATAATACAGCAAGCACTGAGAAGAACTTCTTTCTCATGTATTTGTCTCCTGTGTTGTTATCATTTAGTTTGGGTACAGAGGACTAGAAAGACAAAAAAAAAGAAGGAAACCCAAACCAATGACTTATTGCCATGAAGTTCCCCATATTTCTGTGTTTTTTGCTGAACATATCTAGACCACTTTTTAGTTTTTAGCATTACACAAGATATTAGATATGTGAATACAGAGAAAAACAAAGAAATATTGTGGGTAGGCATGGCAGATTGTGATATAGAGAATCCTCTAGATTGTACGTTGTAATCATTTTTTGCATAATGGTGACAAAACAATGACCGTTTGCAGCAACGCTGGATGGAGGCATTGGTTACCTGATGCCCATTCCAGAGAAGGTGTACCGACGCTTGCTGATGTTGCAAAACGCCATGGTGACGCATGTCCCGCACGTGCCGGTCTCAATCCTAAGGCTTACAGGTCAGAGACAGAATCTGCTGATGGAAGCGTGGATACTTTTGTTTCCTGCTACTTTTGTTCGATGTAATGAGGGAAATGTAATCCTGCTACAGAGTTGTTGACAGGTTTCATGGTGTGGCACAAGTTTTCCTTCTTTAACAAATGCAGTTTGCTGGAGCAAGGTCAAGGTTATGGAAACAGAACCTGTCTAGCGTTCTGTAGGCAAAATTATTTCCTCTGCCCTTCCTGCTTAATCTTTGTTATGTGGGAAATGCCAGTATACATACCTTAATTTGTGTGTAGTTCATGTAGTGTTGTCTATCAATATTTTTAGTTGTGTGTGTGTTTCAGTGTCTCCATCTTCTGTGGCATTGCCACTTTTTCTGTTTAAACTCACCAAATACACACACTGTGATGGTGATAGGACGTAAATCAGACCTGCTAGACGGGTTTGTTAGCAAACTGCTGGTTTCTTGAAGTTTCCTAGAGGCTGTTTTAGGCCTACAGAGCCATAACACAAAGGCAGTGCCAGTCACTGTTGTGTTGATGCAACAGTTCCTGAGTGGAAATTAAATGACTTTTTTCTTCTTTTCTTTTTCAAAGAATGATCACAGTGTTACACATCCAACTAAGAGCATATGGATGCAGGATAGAGATCATCTTCTGATTGGTTGATCCAGTTCAGTAAGGTCAACAATGTGAAAGGACCCTAATGAGTTTTAAAAAGAACATGTGTATATGTTTGCTCTTTGTCCTGTCCCTGACAAGATCTTGAAGTAGGAACCGGTCTAGCTGATGGTATGCTTAATTGTGTAGCTTTTTAAAAATTATATTTGACCCTGCTTCCAGCTGCAGTGCATGGCTTTCACGTGGCACACTGTTGGCTCCTACAAGTCACCCCAGCTATGAATGGCCTTTTGAGAAAACTGCATTGTAGGGTTGTGATTGCAATAGTTCACTTTATCATGAGGAACAGATCTTCCTACAGTAATACTTAACCTGATCATGAGGCATTTACATTTCCCTTATTTGACTTTGTATACAGGTGTGAAAAGAAAAAGTAGTTCACAATGCGTTGACAAGTCAAACATCTTGTTAAAATTTGTTTAAAGAAAGAAGAAAAGTTGTCAGTAATGCCATGAATTTTTTGTTTCCAGGACGGTGAAGCACAGCTCTCCAGAGCTGTCCAATCCTCATCGCCTGATCATAGACGGGGACCTCATTTGGAAGTTCCTGCATCTGTCTCTGAATGAGAGGAGCGAGGTGTCCCGTCGTCTTGGCACCACGGTGGACCAGATGGTAGACGACCTGCTGGAGATTGACCGCGTCACGGCTCACTTCTAACAGCAGACCTGCTGGTGATGGCATGCATCAGCATTGGCTGGCAGTCACGATGGGTGAAGTCCAAGTCTTAAAGATCTCTCTGACACAGCTGTATTTGTATTGATCAGATTGTCCATGGACAAAGATTGGAGAGGATAAATATCTTTACCTTTTGCCAGATAAAGTCTCTGTTGAGCATACTGAAGGCATTCTCCTCTTCCTGTTCTGAGCAGCTGTCTGTCTACTTGCTGTTCACCGATTGGTTGTCTGTTTACCGCACTTTGTCACCGATAGCACAGGATGGTTTGCGTTCAGGCAAAGGGTGCATAGAGACAGTTTTACCACACTTTGTCACCGATAGCACAGGATGGTTTGCATTCAGGCAAAGGGTGCATAGAGGCAGTGGACCATTCTCACTGAACAGCAGACAGGAAGAAGCATGGTGTTCCCAGTGAACTGTGAGGGCCACCCAGCCGGTGGAGCAGTTCTCTGGTGGCATGCAGTGACTCTGGAGCCTGGCAGAACTTAGTGACTCGAGCGAGGGACTTGGACTTTGACAAAGTCAAATAATTGGGAAAGAAATACTAATCCTCTCCTTTTCTTTACCTTGGGATGGATGTTGAATGTGTCAGTGCCTTTGTCTAAAAGATCTCTCCAGATGCACATGTATGACAAAGCTGTGAAAGTTGGGGGAAAATGAGAGTGGCGAGGTCAGGTCGATGGAAGCAGCTTTTTTACAACTGGAGCTTGTGACACATTGAGAAGCAGTGGACAGGAAACCAAAAGTCACTTTGATAAAGCAGGCTTTTTGAAGTGTCCGTTTGGTCATTGATAGGTTTGGAGAATCTGAAATGCCCATTTTCAAGGCATTGAAAAGTCTGTTCAAACAAGGTAGGTTAGTAAAAGTTGTAAACTTCATGTTGTCCCCTCCTCCCAAAAAAGGAATTTATGATTGATGTGACTGAACTTGTTTCACGCATGGATTGGAGGAATGTAAGAAACTGAACCCTACCAACAGTAGCCCCATGATGAACGAGTCATGGATTTATTGGTTAAATAGGATAGCGTCAACTCTAAAGTAAAGTGATACCCAAGTGTTTGTGTTTGGTGAAATTGTAAGCAGTTTTTGGTATACACGGAGTACAGAAATTTAGTACAGTTGGATCTTTATGAATGAAAAAAATATATGTCCTTTTTTGAATAGAAGCCTTGTTTTGGTCCAGTTGGCTTTGAATTTGCTTCAACTTTCTACTGTATTGTTTGGTTCAGAGTTGAACAACAGTATCACAGTTGACTTTGAATTTGTTTCAGCTTTCTACTGTATTGTTTGGTTCAGACACAGCTCATCTCGCAGAGGCGATCTCGGAGTTGGGGAGTGGTCAGATGAAGCTTGACCAGATGTGGATATTTCCGGCAATGATAAAAGTTGGCATGGAGACCTGTCCACCTGTTGGCCTGCTGTCGTACCACCTGTGAAAGACATGTTCAGGTGTAGAAACAGTTGAAGGCTGACTGTGTGCCCTTCATCAATTCATCACTGAGCCCCAGGCATTTCTAGAATGTTGAAACAATGGTGTCGGAAAAAAATTGTTGATAAAGCATCGGCCATTGTAAAGTGTTCTGGTAGTTAGCAGATAATTCAGTTGGTAGGTCTCTTACAGTCACTAACCTGTCAAATATGAAACAAAAAGAGGGAGGCAGAAAATTATTGTGGTGTGGATTAGATTGTGAGTTGTCAGTGTTGTTGCGGCCACAGGACACGTGAAGGGTGTCGGGGGGACAGTTTTGAGTAGTGCACAGTTGTTAGTGTCACTTGCTGTACCATGTCAAAGTCTTGCAAGCTCTGCCAAGTGTGTTTGGCCACCACCGTAGTGCCATAGATGGAGGTAGGATAGGAGATGGAAGCAGTTGTAGCAAGGATTCTTAGTACTGAGCAGATGCTGTCAGGTTTGATTTGAACTGCCATCTGTGAATCAGATTTGATCTTTGGAATGGGGTGGAGAGGGGTTTTTTTTTTCAGACTATTCATGCCAAACGTTGTCAGAGGGCTAAATCTGAAGTGTGTGTGCGTGTGTTTAAAAGTGTGTAAAAGATGTAAGGTTTGATTGTCTTACAAAACTAATTGTGAGCCTTGGAGATGAACCTTGTTTTCTGTGTGTGTATATGTGTGCGCACGCGAGTGTGTATGTATGTGCCAGTGTTGGTTCACATTTTACTCATCATTGTCACCATCATCATCATCATCATACTGCATATAGCATGGTTGTATTTTATGACCAGAACCATTGACTGCATTTGATGTTTATGGCTTTGGTTCATGCTGATAACATTCTTGTTGTTGTGTTCAGCAAGTAAAATGAATTGAAAGGTTGATGTGATGAAAATTCTTTGTGTGTACATGTGCGTATGTGATAGCGGGATGTTAAACTTTAACACTGTGTCAAGAAAAGCATCTCACGAGATACACTGGCAAGTGTCTTCAGCTATTTACGCATGGGGAAAACCATATACTAATACGTTCTTCTTCTATAAAGCCATGAAGTTTATGGGGGCACCGCACTGAAGAACTGTTCATCGAATGTGTACTGAGGCCTGGGTCTTAGCAAATGGTTTCCCTGTTCATTCTGCAGTGTTCAATTTTTCTTTCTTTTTGTTGGTTTAGTCTTCTCCTTTGTCTCCCTCCCTCAACAATTCCCTGCAGGATTGTTTTGGCAAGACCATCACATCTTGTTACTTAGGGATGCCAGCATACTTTTCTCAACAGACATCACATTTGTTCCTATACATAATCATGCAAGCACATGCAGACATACATCAGAAAAATCACATAATACAAAAAATACATTTGTATATAGAAGTTCTGAATGTAATGATCTACAAGCACACTTGTAACCGGGTAATTTTTTTTATCTGTCATACTGTTGTCCACTTGTAACACATCAAGAAATGAATATAATTACAAATTTCAAACCCTGTTCAAACAGGTACATGAAGTGACTTTGAACGGATGTGAACATGCACAATTCTAAAAGAAATGTGGAAGGGTATAAAAAAAAATATACTGAATGTGCTGCCAACAGTTTAAGTCCAAAACTACTTTATGTAACATGAAAAAGTGAAATTATCAATTTCACCCTTATTTTGGTTAGTGTTACAAGTACTAAGTCCTTGCCTTTACACTTTCAACGTTTTCAAATTCACAACGAATTATTCTGTCTGTTAGGACCTTACATGTAACTTTACAAATTCAAACCTTAGATTAGTTCATGTCAAGACCTTTTTTCCGTCACATCTACTTTTCTTTCTTTGTCAGAAAATAAGATATATTAAAGCACCAGCCTCGCTTTATATACAGGTCTGAAAACCCCCGAATTTCACTTGCTGGTAACAAAACTCCTTCATCAAATTGACAACAGCAACAACAAAAATACTGACATTAGCAATATAATCAACAAGGACATGAAAGGAAATTATTGTTGAAGAGGAAGAAAAAAGATCCATTACAAAATCCAGAAACACATACAATTTTCTGTTCTTGCCTGTGAAAACGAGATCTTTTTCTAATCTGAAAGCTAGAATTTTTCTTTCTTTTTTTTTTTTCCTTCCCCCCATTCCTTCGATCTGGCCTCCTTATACCGCATACATGACCACAACCTGGCTGATCTGCTCTGGCAGTACCCAGTAATCCATTAACAGGATGAATATAGATATGCACTAGTAGCAGTCTTCCCATCATAGCACTCTCGCAAACTCGGAGTAAGACCTGGCTATGGTTGATGGGACTTGAACCCGTGATCTCTTAGCCAGTTGTCCGCGATTCTGACAACTGCATGACAGTTCACAGTTTGAGGGTTAAAAACATTTGATTATGCCATAAAGAAATGGTGCTTGCAGGAGCAACTCTTGAAGGCATGAATTGGTGATGGTTCGAGACAAACTTGCTGAGAACTCTTGTGATTGTCCTTCCCTCCCCGATAATCTGCGCCTGTCAGTTCATCGCTATTTGAGAGACTTCATCAAAGTATTTATTGTTTTTAGTATCATTATCAGTGTGTTCTTGTTTAGTCCCCCCAGTCTGGACCCAGTGTATGCTTATAGTTCACTGATATCCTCTTTTCTTCAGTTCCACTTACAATGAACACCTTTTGTCAAAATTCCACAGACTCTTTGGATTATGACAATTCTTTGTGCCTGAATAAAACAAATCTGGAAAAAAAAAAAGAAAAAAACTGTATACATTTACCAACACAAGCAATGGAACCAAACTACCAATGTCACCTTTTGTTGAAAATTCATGGTACCACATTTCTGTTAAAATGTACATTTTTCTCCATTATGCTTATGGTTCAGTTCAAACACATATGCTTCAAACATTGGTGGTGGTGTTATCAATTTTGCACTTATGGAATCAACAAAACACAGAAAGACAAAATGCACCGGTCGGTTGATACAAGTCAAGCAAATGAATGTGCATGGCTGCCAACCTTCAAGAGTCACAGACTGGGAACCAGCGCATGAGGAAGAGGGTGGAGTCAAGAGGGGGCAGTTTGGCTTTTGACTAAAAGCGGTTCTAACCCCCATGTGTTTCAGTTGACAAATGTGGGGTTAAAGAAGAAAATGCATATTCTGCACATATAAATGGCACCATCCATGTAACGTCATCATCATCATTATCATCGCTATTACCCCTCCTGGGGTACAGGTGCCAACCAAGGACCTCCAGGCTTCTCTGTCCTGGACTCTTTTCTCCAGCTGGTTCCAAGTCATCCCATGTTCCTGATGTCTGCTTCCAGGTTCCTGCGCCAGGTGTTCCTTGGCCGACCTCTTTTTCGTTTTTCCTTGGGGGTTCCATGTTGGGGCTTGTCTGGTGATGTTGCTTGCAGGCTTCCGCAGCGTATGTCCAATCCAGCCCCAACGTTGTTCTTGATTTCGTGTTTTGCAGGCAGCTGGTTTGTTCTGTCTCAGAGCTCATTGTTGCTGATGGTGTCTGTCCATTGGATGCGGAGAATCTTGCGCAGGCAGTTGTTGATGAACACCTGCACTTTCTTGGTGGTGGCAACTGTAGTTCTCCAGGTTTCTGCTCCATACAATAGAACTGCTTCACAGACCGCATAGCATCATGTGGGCTTTATTCTGCAATACTTTATCATTCATATTAAAAAATGACCCCCTTCACCCCACCCACCCCCCACCCTCCACATTTTAAAATGAAGTTATGAAAATCTGGATTTTTTCCTCTTCAGTCATTATTTCAGGAATGATTCACAAATTAGGGAAATTCCACATGAAGAAATCAGGAAGGTTGGCAGCTATGATAATGACCTATCAACAATTAGTTTGTATAAAAAATGTGTGTGTGTGGAAGGACGGAAAAGGGGGAAGAGTTCGAGTCATGCGTCACAGTGAAGGTTTTGAACAGAACAGGAAGTGCAGTCATTACAATTTACTGGCTCTTGAGAGTATTTCAGAGACAGTATTTTTGTACAAAAGTGAAATAGAGTTCATCTGCCAAGATGAATGGGCAAAACAGGCTGGGTTGATTTACTCTGATATTTTGAAACCTTTTGTTTACACCAAGCTTATTCACAGCTTGATGCAGTCTTGTCCTCATTCAGAGCTTGACACAGTCTCATCATCCTCACTCAGAGCTTGATGCAGTCTTGTCCTCACTCAGAGCTTGATGCAGTCTTGTCCTCACTCAGAGCTTGATGCAGTCTTGTCCTCATTCAGAGCCTGATGCAGTCTTGTCCTCATTCAGAGCCTGATGCAGGCTTTGTCCTCATTCAGAGCCTGATGCAGTCTTCTCCTCATTCACAGCTGGACGCAGTCTTCTCATTCACAGCTGGACGCAGTCTTCTCCTCATTCACAGCTGGAGGCAGTCTTCTCATTCACAGCTGGACACAGTCTCCTCATTCACAGCTGGACAGTCTTCTCATTCACAGCTGGACACAGTCTCCTCATTCACAGCTGGACAGTCTCCTCATTCACAGCTGGACACAGTCTCCTCATTCACAGCTGGACACAGTCTCCTCATTCACAGCTGGACACAGTCTCCTCATTCACAGCTGGACGCAGTCTCCTCATTCACAGCTGGACGCAGTCTTCTCCGCATTCACAGCTGGACGTAGTCTTCTCCTCATTCACAGCTGGACGTAGTCTTCTCCTCATTCACAGCTGGACGTAGTCTTCCCATTCACAGCTGGACATTCATAGCTGGAGGCAGTCTTCTCATTCACAGCTGGACACAGTCTTCTCCTCATTCAGCTGGACACAGTCTTCTCATTCACAGCTGGACACAGTCTTCTCATTCACAGCTGGACACAGTCTTCTCCTCATTCACAGCTGGACACAGTCTTCTCATTCACAGCTGGACACAGTCTTCCCATTCACAGCTGGACACAGTCTTCTCCTCATTCACAGCTGGACACAGTCTTCCCATTCACAGCTGGAGGCAGTCTTCTCCTCATTCACAGCTGCAGGCAGTCTTCTCTTCATTCACAGCTGCAGGCAGTCTTCTCCTCATTCATAGCTAGAGGCAGTCTCCTCCTCATTCACAGCTGGAGGCAGTCTTCTCCTCATTCACAGCTGGAGGCAGTCTTTTCCTCATTCACAGCTGCAGGCAGTCTTCTCTTCATTCACAGCTGGAGGCAGTCTTCTCCTCATTCACAGCTGGAGGCAGTCTTCTCCTCATTCACAGCTGGACACAGTCCTCTCCTCATTCACAGCTGGAGGCAATTTTCTCATTCACAGCTGGACACAGTCTTCTCATCATTCACAGCTGGACAGTCTTCTCATTCACAGCTGGACACAGTCTTCTCCTCATTCACAGCTGGACACAGTCTTCTCATTCACAGCTGGACACAGTCTTCTCATCACAGCTGGACACAGTCTTCTCCTCATTCACAGCTGGACACAGTCTTCTCATTTTGGTCTTCTCCTCATTCACAGCTGGACACAGTCTTCTTCTCTCATTCACAGCTGGACGTAGTCTTCTCATTCACAGCTGTCTTCTCTCTCTCATTCACAGCTGGACACAGTCTTCTCCTCATTCACAGCTGGACACAGTCTTCTCATTCACAGCTGGACGTAGTCTTCTCCTCATTCACAGCTGGACGTAGTCTTCTCCTCATTCACAGCTGGACACAGTCTTCACACAGCTGGAGGCAGTCTTCTTCTCATTCACAACTGGACACAGTCTTCTCCTCATTCACAGCTGGACACAGTCTTCTCCTCAGTCACAGCTGGACGTAGGTTTCTCATTCACAGCTGGACGCAGTCTTCTCATTCACAGCTGGACACAGTCTTCTCCTCAGTCACAGCTGGAGGCAGTCTTATCCAAGTCTTTCTAAAGCAGTTACTTTGTACTATTGTCAAGGTGTAAAGCTGCAGAAGTGTAACGCTGTTTGCTGTGAACTGAAAGTTGGAATGCTTTAAATATGAAGCGATATCTGTCATAATGATTGTGTTTTGTGCACTTTTCTGCTTTAAACTTTGTCCAACATTTTGTATTGTCCTAAAGTTATTTGGTTTTTAGTAGCCAGGTTTATCAGGAAATCTGAACATAGTGCGATCCGTTAAACATAGTTTACATTGTGTGTATGTGTGTGTGTGTACCTATGTGTGTGTGTGTGTGTGTGTGTGTACCTGTGTGTGTGTGTGTGTGTGTGTGTGTGTACCTGTGTGTACCTGTGTGTGTGTGTGTGTGTGTGTGTGTGTGTGTGTGTGTGTGTGTGTGTTTGAACATGTTATTATAAACAATCATATACAACAGTAACCGTGAAATTGCAGCTAAACCACCTTGAAACAACAAGTGACCACATTGGTTATAGCCAAACAAACAACTGATGTAAAGCTGCAAGGGGGTTTCATGTTTGAAAAGTATGTAATGTAGAACAAATCTAAAATTACAAAAATGTGTACACATTACAACAAAATTATCACAGACATATGCTTGCGAGATTTTTTTTCTCCGCTTAAAATTTCATGCATTTTAATTTTACGTAACGCTGCTGCATTTCTATTTGACAGACAGTTACAGGAATGCACACACACACACACACACACACACACACACACACACACACACACACACACACACACTACAATCGCTCGACAGAGAGGTGAACGGAAAGACCTAAAACTCAAAGACTACAGTGCCGCTGGTAATAAGACATGACCCAGCCGGCGGGTCCATCGTAGGCAGGATCGTCAGTACATTTCCATGCTGCAGAAGGCGCGTCCAGTTTGACGATGATAGCGAGGGCACAGGCGGGAGTTGGGCTGGACCTGATGTCCACCGAGCGGCAAATGTAGGACGTGGTCTGGCGACACTGATCCAGGCACCCATCAGGGATGGCCAGACTGGCATCGTCCAGGAACTCCTGGGTGTACTGGTCAACGTAGCAGTCTGGAATGACCTCAAACTCGGGTCCATAAGAGGTACACTCTGGAGGAAGACATGGAAAAGGACTGAACAAATGTGCGCATGTACATACACCATCTAACCACCACCACCAGCACACAGCAGAGTAGCATAGAGGAATATGCGAGTGAGTTAAAGGCGACAAAAACAAACAAAAAAGCTTATATTTGAAAGAACACACGTTTTTGAGAGAAGCTGTGGAGCCACAAAGACCAGCACCTTTTTCCTTCGTCATCTAAAGCAGGTAATACAGTAAGTATCCCCTCCTTCCCCTCTGTTTTTCGCTGGTGTTATCAACCATTTGTGTCCTACAATGTTGTATTTTGGCGATTAGATAGATAGTGTATAACCAGTGGAATGGGCTCCAACGCACATTCTTCAATGCTGTTCACTTCTACGGCAATTTCATACATTTGCATTGAGTGTCTGTTATCACTTCTTTGACGATTAAAAAGATGTGTAATAGCTGGAACACTCTCCGCGCGGTACAGCATATATGGCAAAAGCTTGATGCACACAGTGTATAAGTCTCTTCTCTTTTCATGATAAACAAAAACAGAAGGAACAGAGTACATTTGCAAATGCTTGCGTTCCATCAACCCTCAAATTCGACAGCAGGGAACAAAAGGCATGCAAAATGAATCTTCGAAGGCCTACTTTGTGACAGTGTTGAACAAGAAACAGCAATGAGGTTATTTACCGTGGAGTTGGAATGTGTGTGTGTGTGTGTGTGTGTGTGAGAGAGAGAGAGAGAGAGCAAGGGAGATGAAGGTGCGTGCACATGTGCACACAGGCACAGAGATTTGATTAAGGATGTGCATTGATCAGTGCACGTGGTTGTGTGTGTGATGGAAGCGGCTTGGAGGGGGATGGAGAGAAAGAGAACGACAAACAAAGAAAAACGGACAGCCAGATGAGGACGCTCACACGAACACACACACACACACACACACACCACACACACACACACACACACACACACAGGACAGACATGCAGACAGACCCGAGACACAACCGTTGGCAGAAGCGTTGAAGCTGTAGCCGGCCTGGCACCGACAGCGGGATGAGAAGCACCGCGTGTTGTCCAACACACACTGTGAGTCTGTGGAGCACGCTGACCCGTAGTACCCTGACCCTGAATGACCGTGACCGTTAGAGTCCCACTCATCATCATCATCATCATCATCATCATCGTCATCGTCATCATTGTTGCCGTCATCGTCATCTCATATGATGAGAATAACGCAAAGAATAATCACTAAAAAAAAAAAAAAAAAAAAAAAAAAAGGCGTGACAACATGTTGATAACATTGATCATGTGCTGTCAGTATCAAATTATTAATAATACCAATTTATCAGACATACGATGAATGATAATGACTAAAATGGTAACAAATGTCAATAACAATGAATGTCAAATAACGGCAACAGCTACAAAAAACACCATCATCATTATCAGCCATTTTTTTTTCCATTTTTATCATATCATCTTTAGTACTGTTACAGTTATCATAATTATCATAGCTACGACAGTTGCAGGAAGAGGAGGAGGGGGAGCAGCTGAGCTCATGAATGGAAGTGGCAACAGCAGCAACTGTGTTCAATCACAACGAGGATGATGTTGATCATGTAATGAGAAAAAAGAAACGAAACAACTGGAGAGGTGTGGATGGAAAGAACATACCTTTACTCATGACGTAATAACGGTACCCTACAGCTGATGACGTCACTTCTGATGACGTCATGACGATAGCGAAGAGACGGCAGTCCCGACTGACGTGGCTGTACAGAAAAAAGACACGCAGCGTCGCTCCCGCACACACAGCAGTCCGCAACGGAGGAGTCCCCGCACGCCAAGGACGCTGGACGATATGACCCACGATGACATCATGGAGTCCTTCAGTGACGTCACTTGCCGCGATTTGCTCGTGCTGATCGTACTGGACACGGCAGTCAGCGTGACAATCCACACGAGGAAACACATTGCCAGGGTAGATGTGTTCGGTGGCATGGCTCTTGTTTTCAATGGCTGTTTGCCGTGATATCGTTAGACTCAGTCACTTGATGGTCAGTTGGGGGTTGACCGATGGGTGACCGGCGCACACGTGAGCTGGACCGGATTCTCCAAGGGTTGCTCTGTCACCGCTACGATTTTCTCAGGACGTGTCTGGAATAAACACAAACATTAAGGAAAAAAAAAAAACAGTTTTCATAAGCACGTGGGCTGTTATGTTTGAAACTGTGTTGCCAGTTACCTAATGCCAGCTATAAATACCAAAGGTAAACTTGCTAACTTTATTTACAGGTTCTTTAATATATAGCCTACTTAAAACCTTCGATTTTGTCTTGATTTGTCTTGCTTTGTTTTGTTTTGTTTTCAAATGCTATTCAGCTATAACATGTACATATAAATACGTACACATGATTCTGGAGGAATGTTCAGCGTTTCACACTGCCACCTGCTGGGGTTGCATGGACGCGAACTATGAATAAGTAAAGTAAGGTAATGTTGTTTATAGCCCAGCCGACTGCAAATGGTCATATCAGGGCTGTCACTGCATTCAGGACAACTTACAATTCATTGCAGAATGTGCAGTTCGTCGTGTTTGTCAGGCCCATGGCATTTAAAACAATATTTGTGCCAATAATTCTGTGAATAATTCTAATTGAAGCCATTTCAATTTACATCTTTAATTTTGTGGACGTGGTAAATACCTTATTCCAAGAACTTCAGAATGAAGTTTTTGTAGCCATTGAGAGCAACAGTTTGGCTTACGCTCATCTTGAGTAACAATTTCATAGTATCGTTTAGCTCTTTTTGTTTCTTTCATAATAATATTAAAAGACTTCGGCATGTTCTGAATTGTGTTTGCATTATTATTATAAGGTTTTATTCCAGTTTTCTTTATGACTTCTTTCATTGAGGAAATCCATCCACAGTATGAGACAAAATTTGTCGTATAATCATCATTAATCATGAATTCATCAAAGTTCATGAATTGTCCATTTTCCTTCAGAAAATGTTTTATTGCATACTTTCCTTTCTTAATTAATTTCTTTTGTTTAATTATCTCATTTCCGTTTTTATCTTGTCGTTATGAAAAACAGGTTCAGTTAGAACTTCATTTAATGTTTGTGGTGTCACGCAAAGACAGAATTCCCTATAGGCCATAAAGGTGTGTCTCCAAAACAAATCAGAGCTCATGTATCCTGTACCAAATGCTGGTCCATAATTTTCAATTTTTTTTTCGCTGAATGATATATTATCGTAGCAAATGCTCTTCCATTTGTGATTTGTGTTTTTAAGGGGTTTTTTTTTATCCATAAAAGTTTTCAAAACCATTAATATATTTTTGATGTCGGGTATATTTAAGCCACCTTGCTTTATAGTTTTAATTGTTGTTTTCCTACTTATTCTATCTTGTTTACCATTCCACACAAAGCTAAAACACATCACATTTTTTTGAGTTTTTTTGAATTAAGAGACCAGGTGGGTTGGGTAACAAAATCCAGAGGTGTATGAGCTTAGACAGAATGAGGGACTTGAGAACAGCAACTCTTCCGACTGGTGTTATATTTTATTTGAGACCAAACTTTGAAGAATGTTTTAACTTCCGAAAATTTATTGTCATAATTCATGTTTTCACATTCTTTCAAGTCTTGAGTAAACCAAATACCGAGTATTTTGAATTGAGAAGGGTTCCATATGATTTTTAGATAAGGACAATAATTTTTCTTGAGTTTTTATGACATCCTAGCCATATTGCTTGTGTTTTTTTCGCTGTTCATGAGGAGTCCTGAAACTCTTCCAAACGTGGGTAAGGATATTCATAATTAATATTGTTTACTAATCGAGTGTCATCAGCGAACTGGGATATTTTGTATTCTACATCATTTGTTTTTATGCCTTTTATCTTCTTTTCTTCCTTTATCGTTATTGCTAAAATTTCTGCGCATGTAATGAATGAATAAGTAAGGAGATGTAGGGGTTTCCCTGTCTGCATCCTCTTTCTACTTTAAAGTCACTGACCAGTCTGGCCATTTACAATAACAGTTGATTTAATATCCTTATAGAATGTTTCTATCCAGTGACATACTTTCACCAAACCCGAAAGCCCTTAGAACGTTCAACATAAAATCCCAGTCGAGTGAGTCGAAGGCTTTTTCAAAGTCTATACAGAGCAACAGTCCAGGGAGGTTTTTCGCATTAAATAACTAATCAAATCATAAATTAGTCTAATATTGTCGCCCATAAATCTATTAGCCATGAAACCTGTTTGATCTTCACTGATGAGAGATGGTAAAACATTTCCTATTCTTTTTTAAATACACGAGGAAATATTTTGTATACTACATTTAGGAGGGAAATAGGACGCCAATTTTTTATATATTCTTTGGGTTTATCACCTTTTGGTATGCAAATAATTAGTCCCTGCTTCTGTGTTGTTGAAAATTCTCCGTCTTTGTATGCTTCATTTATAGATCTTACAACCAGTGGGCCCAGTGTTTTCCAAAAGAATTTAAA
>JADBJO010004241.1:65000-100000 GCA_016801955.1 Conus betulinus | reverse complement strand
GTGTAAGGTAAATAGTGGGAGATATGGTATTATGTGTGTTTAGTGGGAAGATATTGTGGGCTGAGACTGAAGTGGTGGGTTGGTACATGTAACTTTAAGGTGTTG
The DNA here is from genome assembly GCA_016801955.1 of Conus betulinus. Taxonomy (NCBI): domain Eukaryota; kingdom Metazoa; phylum Mollusca; class Gastropoda; order Neogastropoda; family Conidae; genus Conus; species Conus betulinus. The sequence continues at coordinate 99,895 of JADBJO010004241.1, read as the reverse complement.
ATGGTATGAAGGGTGGAGGGAAGAAGGGGATGGGTTTATACTGACTGGACTGGGGGAGGGGGGGGGGGGCAACATATTCACACCTATACACAATCTCTCTCTCTCTCTCTCTCTCTCTCTCTCTCTCTCTCTCTCTCTCTCCTCTCTCCCTCTCCCCCCCCCCCCCCTCTCTCTCTCTCTCTAAAAAATTAAGTTATTGTATCTAAGTATTATCATTATTTTAATTCTACAATTATGGCTGGCAATGGGATTAGTGATAATGGGACATAATGCTTAGAAGTATAAAGGTAAAAATGACAATGACGGTAATAACAATGACATCAGTGTTGTTGTAAATTAAATGTAGTGATGTAATGATGTTGATGAGATAACAGTAAAGGTAATGATATGATGATAGTGATACAGTAATAAAGGTTTTAACCTTCTTCCCTCCACCTTCATACCATCAACACCTTAAAGTTACATGTACCAACCCACCACTTCAGTCTCAGCCCACAATATCTTCCCACTAAACAACACACATAATACCATATCCCCCCTATTTACCTTACACATAACTTATAGCTATCTTCCTTTCCCTTCTCACCACACCCCTCTCTATTTCTCACATCAGTCTATTGTTTATTCAGATACTTGTCCACTCCATTTCCTTCACTTCATTTGGTTTTCTTTTCTTTTATTTTCACTCACTATTTCTTCAACATGAACTCCTGTTCCATCTTCCCTCTTTCCTGTGCATATGTTGTGGAAATGTTGATAACTATGCGCACCCCCCCCCCCCCCCCCCACACACACACACACACACACATCACACACACACACACACACACACACACACACACGCACACACACACACACAAGCACACACGCGCACGCGCGCGCACACGCACACACACACACACACACACAGGGGACACACACACGCGCACGCGCGCACACACACACACGCACGCGCGCGCGCGCGCAAAACGCGCACATTTATTTATTTATTTGATTATTATAAAAATGTATTTATATAATTCTGTATTGTGTTTTTATTACCTTAACCTTCACTATCGTTGTTAGTTAGTAGTACCATTCAGTAATAATATTGCTAGTATTGATACTACCACCACTAGTATTGACATCACCATCGCCTTCGCCTCTGAGACTGTTGCCACAGCAACCCTGCTGTTTAAGAATCCTCTAACCCACTCTCCTTTCTCCCATACCCATACTTATTGACAATTTTTTTTTTTTTTATTTTTGACCATTATTAGTATTCCTATCAATAATATATTATCATCATTACGACTTTGACTCACACATTATTTCCCTTCCGACAGCCTCGTTCTCATTCAACGCCTTCCTTGCGCTGAACTCAGAAGCAATCTGAAGCGATCAAAGCTAAGTGCATTTTCGTTATTTTGTCCGTCTTTGTTTCCTGGGCGGTTCGCTGACATTTATTTAAGATTTGTTTAGATTTCCGCCTGCAGTCGTTTCACTTTGCAACTAGATCTAACAAATTATTGATGAACTGAATGGAATTGAATTCTTCATAGACCGCCAGCCAATGAAATCAAGAGAAAGGCTGGACGTGCATGTGCAGATAGAAGACTGTACTACATATTTACCTGAACGTAAGAGAATACTTGGCTCCTATCTATGTAACGCAATTCTAGTGAAGGAAAACTGACGATTGCACAGTCATACACCGTTCATACTTTCAGGCATTCACTAGTAACAACCGACTTGGAATGCACGCACGTGTGGGGACAGTATTAGTGTTGTTCAAAGTGCTTGATCGGAAAGATAGGTTTTAACATGTGGACAGAGTTTGTCAAGTAGCAGAAATGACCCTCTAATGCACTACGATAGTCTATAAATTCAGTTGTAATGGTAGTGTCATTTTGTTGTCGTACTGTTAAGCTTACTTCCACTGCTGCCGGTGCTGCGGCGACAACTACTACAACTGCTAACAGATCTACAAATCGTCAACTAGTTGCAGTCTTGCAGCGCCGGATCAGTTGCATGAGAAGGGGGGGGGGAGGGGGGGCTCCATGTCCAGAGGGTGTCTATGGGAGGGATACAAGGGAGGGGGGGGGGGGGAGCAAGGTGCAAAAAGAAAAAAATAAGTTTTTGCCAGAAGGGAGGTGGGGGTTTCAGCCCCCCCCCCCCCCCCCCCCCCCCCCCCCCCCCCACCCCACACACCACCTCTTGTCCAGCCTTGAGTTCAGCGCAAACACCTTTACTGGCATTAGAAGCCCTTTGCACTCTGCGACATGATATGATGGATTTTCTTTTAACAGCTGAAATATTGTATATGAAGCTCTCGGCGATTTCTGGTACAATTAATCGATCAATATAATGCATTAAGAGAGAGAGAGCGAGAGTGAAAAAGAGAGAGAAGTGCGTTGATAGATAGACAGGCATAAACCGACAGACAGATAGAGAGAGAGATAGACAGAGAGATAGAGAGATACATACAAAGACAGGTAGATCGATAAGCAGGCAGTTAGAAAAAGAAAAAAAATAGAAACTACACCTACATTAAAAAGGTACATTTAAAAACAAGGCGGATGTGCCTGCCTTTCTCATTTTATCGTCAGCTGAAATCGATGGTCCGATTTTTATTTCTTAGAAACAAAAATTGTGAGAAAGATCATTTTGGATGCCGCAGAAGAATCCCCAAAACTGGAACCCCAGAAGAGTGACACAGGCGCTCAAAATGCATGAAAACTGAAAAACCAGTTTCCAAATGTAGCATGCCCTTGTGACAACACCCACTGAAGCACGATTCCAGATGTGTAACCGAAGGCACCTTCAAGAGTGCAGCTGCCTAAAAGAAAATAGTCACAGAAAAACGTCATAAGCAAACTAAGCCGCCAATGTGCGCAGAACAAGCACTGCATACCGCTAATGTGTGCAAAACAAGCACTATATGCCGCTAATCTGTTCAAAACAAGCACGGCATGCAGTTAATGTGCGCAAAACAAGCACTGCATACCGCTAATGTGCTAATGTGCCCAAAAAAACAAGCACTACATACCGCTTATATGTTAAAAATATGTGCACAAAACAAAAAACTACATACCGCTAATGTGTTAAAAACAAGCGCTACATATCGCAAATGTGCTCAAAACGAGCACTGTATACCGCTGATGTGTACAAAAACAAGCACTGCATACCGCTAATGTGCTCAAAGCACTGCAGCACTACATAAAACAAGCCGCATAATGTGCTCAAAACAAGCACACTACATACCGCTAATGTGCGCAAAATAAGCACTGCATACAGCTAATGTGCGCAAAAAAGCAAGCATTGCATACCGCTAATATGGTCAAAACAAGCACTGTATACCGCTAATATGCTCAAAACAAGCACTGCATATCGCTGATGTGCTCAAAACAAGCACTGCATACCGCTAATGTGCGCAAAATAAGAACTACATATTGATAATGTGCGCAAAGTAAGCACTACATACAGCAAATGTGCGCAGAACAAGCACACAAAATACCGTGAATGTGCGCAAAACAAGCACTACAAGTCGTGAATTTGTGCAAAACAAGCATTACATACCGTGAATGTGTGCAAAACAAGCACTACATACCGTGAATGTGTGCAAAACAAGCACTACATACCGTGAATGTGTGCAAAACAAGCACTACATACCGTGAGTGTGTGCAAAAAACAAGCACTGCATACCGTGTGAATGTGTGCAAAACAAGCACTACACATACCGTGAATGTGTGCAAAACAAGCACTACATACCGTGAATGTGTGCACAACATGTAGTGAAGCAAGCACTACATACCGTGAATGTGCGCAAAACAAGCACTACATGTAGTGAAATGTGTGCAAAACAAGCACTACATACCGTGAATGTGTGCAAAACAAGCACACTACATACCGTGAATGTGTGCAACAAACTACATACCGTGAATGTGTGCGCAAAACAAGCACTACATGTAGTGAATGTGTGCAAAACAAGCACTACATACCGTGAATGTGCGCAAAACAAGCACTACATACCGTGAATGTGTGCAAAACAAGCACTACATACCGTGAATGTGTGCAAAACAAGCACTACATACCGTGAATGTGCTGCAAAACAAGCACTACATACCGTAGTGAATGTGTGCAAAACAAGCACTACATGTAGCAGAATGTGTGCAAAACAAGCACTACATGTAGTGAATGTGCGCAAAACAAACTACTACATACCGTGAATGTGTGCAAAAACAAGCACTACATATACCGTGAATGTGTGCAAAACAAGCACTACATGTAGTGAATGTGTACTGAATACCGTGAATGTGCGCAAAACAAGTGACTACATACCGTGAATGTGTGCAAAACAAGCACTACATACCGTGAATGTGTGCAAAACAAGCACTACATACCGTGAATGTGTGCAAAACAAACACTACATACCGTGAATGTGCTAAGAAAAGCAACACTACATACCGTGAATGTGTGCAAAACAAATGCACTACAAGACTACATACCGTGAATGTGTGCAAAACAAGCATTACATACCGTAAGAACAAGCACTACATGCTGCGAATGTAAGAACAAGCATTACATACCGCAAATGTGTGCAGAACAAGCATTACATACCGCGAATGTACGCAGAACAAGCATTACATACCGCGAATGTACGCAGAACAAGCATTACATACCGCGAATGTACGCAGAATGCATTACGCAGTGACAAGCATTACATACCGCGAATGTACGCAGAACAAGCATTACATACCGCGAATGTGCGCAGAAAACAAGCATTACATACCGCGAATGTGCGCAGAACAAGCATCTGCATGCTTACTACCAAATGGACAAGATTATTGTCAGTAATATCATATATCGACAATTGGTAGAATTCAGTGCGATTGTATTCCTCAACTAATGCTTTTAAAGTATGTTGATTAATCTCCTCTTTGTAGTATTACAATTATGCATCATGTGTGTGTGTGTGTGTGTGTGTGTGTGTGTGTGTGTGTGTGTGTGTGTGTGTGTGTGTGTGTGTGTGTGTGTGTGTGTGTGACCAGAAATTGCAGCAAAGAAATCCAAGAAATCTAATTCTTTTCATCAAACAAGTTTAATCAGTTATTTCCCTTGCATAGTTATAACTGCCAAACGTCGAACAATGCAAAAACAGATGTTCATAGCTCACTCCCACCCCTACCCCTACCTTACCCCACCCCCTTGAAAAAAAAAAAAAGACCCCTTGTGGTTACTGGTTAGAGCGAAAGAAACCAAACAGATGTCGGAAGAAGGCTTGGAGACCATTGACCAGTGTGGGCTCCCTGGCAAACACAGGTCTGGTGTCTGCAGTTCATGCTGATACCAAAGCTCCTATGGCCTCTGATGATATACGACATCTGCACCAGCATCGTGGAGGCAATGGAATCCAAAATCAACAAGTTCACAAGGAAATGGCTTGGTGTCCCACCCTGTCTGACTGACATAGCGCTGTACTGTCGCCAAGCAAAAGCTGAAACTACCACTGAAATCCATCCTGAAGGAATACAAAGCAGGGAAGATCAGACTTGAAAGCATGCTGGAGGACTCAGGAGACAAGGTGGTAGAAAGCAATCAAGCCCCAGCTGAAGACAGGCAGAAAATGGAGAGTTTAAGAGGCGATGGATGGATTCTGCAAAAGAAAGTTTCAAGATCAGAGAAATAACAGGACACACACAGACCAACAGACAAGGACTGGGGATGACCAAAACTGAGTGGTGGTCAAAGGCCAAAGGAAAAGCCAAAAGAGACATGATGATTCAGGAGATGAGAAAAGAAGAAGACCAAAAAAGACTCCAAAAAGCAGTCCAGCAGAGTCAGCAAGGGCAATAAACAACCTGGGAGAATGCATTCCAAAGAAGTCTCACTTGGAATGACATTTGGCACATGGCCCCTCTCAGGGTCAGCTTCATCCTCAGATCTGTATGACCTTTGCCTCAAATGCAAACGTGGTGAAGTGGGGAAAAAACAGACGATCCTGCATGCCCCCTCTGCCATGAAAACAAACAGTGAGCATAATGTCCTACAAATAAGCTCACATAAAGTAGCCCTGGCTCAAGGAAGGTACACATGGAGGCACAACCAAGTGCTCAAAAGAGATTGTACAAGTAGTCTGGGCTAGTACCAACACCACACAAAAGGGAAAATCAGCACTCCAAAAGCATCCGCAACATTCTTCACGGCAGGAGGCAGCAAATCATGGCCAAGAACAACAGTGCCACTCGGAACATGCAGGCAGAGAGTCAGCTGGACGGGGCAGATGACTGGGAGTGCACTGCAGACCTCCCAGAATGGAAGAGTCACCCAGAGATCATCAGCAAGAGTGGCATGAGACCAGACGTAGTAGTCCACTCTCAGTCAACCCAGCAGCTGATCATGATGGAGCTCACGGTGCTGTATGAGAGCAGAATGGAGGCAGCTCAAATCTACAAGACTGAAAAGTATGGTGATCTGGCAAACAGCCTGAGGAGAGAAGGCTATCAGGTCAAAGTCGTCACAGCAGAAATTGGAGCTAGGGGGTTTGTAGGAACGTCTACATACACAGCCTCATGAAACAGCTCTCGGTTGCAGGGAGGGAAAAAAAAAAGAGCCCAGAAAGCAATGGCAGAAGCGGCAGAGAGGTGTTCACACGCTGGATCTGGTCAAGGAGGAACAAAAGTGAACTTCATAAGGCTTAACTTTCCTACAAATATCAGGTGTCCCAGTGGCTCAGTGGTTAGCGTGCGTTTCGTCATTAAGTGGAAAATGAGCATGTCCAGAGGGTCATGGGTTCGAATCTCAGTCATGGCTCGTCCCAAGATGGGAAAAAAGGGGGCAGCAGAGGGACATCTGAGTCATGAACCGGATGAACCATACAGACAAGAGAGGACAAAAATTGTATTCGAGGACATTAGATGAGCACATCTATGAATTTTAACCTGTAGCTCTCGCTTAGAGTAGGGTCCACAAAAGATCAGAGAGAGAGAGAGAGAGAGTTATCATTTTATCATTTTACAACGACGCAAGTACTGGCTTTAAGTTACATGTTTGCATTGTCCTGCTATACTAGCACACAGGCAACAATCCGTGGACTGTGGTATGTGGTACAAACGCAGATCCTCAGTATTTGGCAAGAAAGTTACACACATTTACTTCTACTGAGTGGTTAAAAAAAAAAAACGTAACAAATTACTTGCAATGCAACGACAAAATGTTAGTAAACTCCCCCACCCCAACCAACAGCAACCAATCCCCCACCCCCCAACCCCAGTCCCACCCGCACGCAACCCCCAAAAAGAGTGTGTGTGTGGCCGCTGGGTACAAATTTGACTAGAACACAAAATTTTAATTTCGCACATGAACAAAGAAGGCAATTAACATCTGTATTAGCTCTCCACACTCCCACCTTTGCAGTTTGCCAACTTGTCGATGAAGAGTAACGTAAGCTTACATCATCAGAATCAGATACCGTTACAGGGCAACACAAACTTCTAGTAGTTCTACAACTTGAGCCACTTTCTTTCTTCATTTATTTTGAAATCAAATAACACCGAGCCAGTGCCCTTTCGGAGACAGGAACAAAAATAGGAGGAGAAGGGAGAGGAAAGAAATGACCTTTTTTTTCTTAAAGTCAGCGACCAGTTTACTCATTACTGCTTCGAGAGAGTGTGAAATTTGACTTTCTTTGATTTCAATTTCAGTGTCCATATGGCTGGGAACCCAAGCAAAACTATGTCATACTCATCTGATTTTAGAGAAGTGTACAGTTCAAATAACAGTTGAGGGTGTTTGAGGTTACGGCCGGCAATGGCTTCCAAAGCAGACAGGAAGTCCGACAAAATGAGAAAATCTTTGTTTTGATTTAGAAACCATTTAAAGAGCCGGAACTGAGGCTGTCAACTCTGCAGTGTAGATGGAGCTGTAAGTGAGTGAGAAAGAAGGATTGTTGCAAAATAGACAGCAGAGCCCCCCCCCCCCCCCCCCCCCCCACACACACACACCCCCCCTCTCCCCTTAAACCGTCGGTGAAAATCGAAGGATAGAAACCTTGAAGGAAAAAGGACTGTTGCAAAAGACCACAGACAGCAAGAGGAAAAGAAGGCTTGAAGGGGAGACGAAAACAGGAAAGATCCATTAAAGATGGAGGAAGACAGAACAGGAAAAAGGTGGGTCACTGTTTGCCAGGGCCCTCACCCTTAACCTGTCTGACACAGGACACCCCACCAGGGACATCACCTGTCTCATACAGGACACCTCACCAGGGACATCACCTGTCTGGCACAGGACACCCCAGGGACATCACCTGTCTGACACAGGACACCTCACCATGGACATCACCTGTCTGACACAGGACACCTCACCATGGACATCACCTGTCACACAGGACACCCCATCAGGGACATCACCTGTGTCTGACACAGGACACCCCACCAGGGACATCACCTGTCTGACACAGGACACCCCACCAGGGACATCACCTGTCATACACCAGGACACCCCACACCACCATGGACATCACCTGTCTGACACAGACACCCCACAGGACATCACCTGTCTGACACAGGACACCCACCTGGACATACAGGACACCCCACCAGGGACATCACCTGTCTGACACAGGACACCCCATTAGGGACATCACCTGTCACACAGGACACCCCACCAGGGACATCACCTGTCACGGACACCCCATCAGGGACATCACCTGTCTGACACAGGACACCCCACCTGTCTGACACAGGACATCACCTGTCTGACACAGGACACCCCATCAGGGACATCACCTCCTACCACATTGTGCTTACGCCAGACAGCAATTTGTCTTGACATGCCTAGTGGCAATGTTTAAAAATGCAGCCTATCATCCAAGTACTGATGCCCCCACCAGCAGAGCCAAAGGGATCACTGGACCGCGCAAGCCCACTGACCACGGCAAGGTTGCAACCCCCCGCGGGTTGATTCTAACGTGGACACCAACTGGACGTCGTACAGCAGGAGCTGTATGTTTAAACCAATCACTGCGTAACCAGCTCTGTCCTGGGATGAGTTGTGCCCCCTGGTGATACGTCCTCCGTGGAAAATTTGTGGGCATATAGTTGTAAATATGTGGTTTGATTTATGTAATGCTCAAATGTGCCACTCATGAGGGGCGTGGCTTAGGCTCAATGAATTATCCAACCCCCCTTTATCCCCCTCTCTCTCTCACTCACTCACTCACTCACTCCCCCCTCTCTCTCTCTCTCACTCTCTCTCTCACGCACGCACACACACACACACACACACACACACACACACACACACACACACACACACACACACACCACACGCATGCATGCATGAACGAACGCATACTGTGTGCGCGCACGCACGCACGCACGCACGCACGCACGCACACACACACACACGCGCGCGCGCGCGCGCGCTTTTCTGACTCAAACTCTCCAGTACAACAGCGTTCAGTTCTCATCCGTGTTGATTTAGCAGTGTCAGTGCTTTGCTTGATTTGGTTGTTATTCCCACGTTTTCTGTGCTTCAGGCTATCGCGCTTTTTTGTGTGTTTCAAAGTCCGGGTTAAAATCAAATCGATTGAACCCGCACATCTTTGATTATCATCCAGGGATTATATTCTTCTCATGCTGGGTAAAACTATGGATCACGTAAGGTGACCTTTGATTGCTAGTGCAGCTTTTCTCTGCCGCATCAGGAGTAGAACTGTGTCTTTAAGGTCTGCTATAAACATCGGCTCACGTCACCAAACTGTTCCTTGGAAACGAAAAGTGTGCGTAGATTAATTGGGCTTAAAAAAAAAAAAAAAAAAAAAAAACCTGCCATGTGCGTGCATGCGCACATGCGCGCGCGCGCGCGCGCGCGTGTGTGTGTGTGTGTGTGTGTGTGTGTTGTGTGTGTGTGTGTGTGTTTGTACGTCAGTGATGTGTGTGTGCACACGTGCTTGCTCTCTTTGTGTGTGTGTGTGTGTGTGTGTGTGTGTGTGTGTGTGTGTGTGTGTGTGTGTTTGTTTTGTTGGCTTGTTTTGTTTTTTCTAATGGGTGAAGGGTTAGTACCAGGGTTCGGTTAGGTTAGGGTAAGGGACAGGGTACTTAGCAGTTGTGCGAAGACAGAATTTCATTCCTTCAAAAGTTCAACGTTTCATCGACTGCCACCACGAAAGTAATCTCTTTTCCACACAGCTAATCACGCAACCGTGTGTCCACTTCACACACACTTTGCAGGCACGAAGGAAAAAAAAAAGAAAAGAAAACGGTGGGTATATTTAAAACGTGTTTCGTTACTTCACCACGAAACTGGCCACTACTGTTTGCTTTATGTCTTTTCATCACTATTGAAATCAACCGCACTCAGAAGAAGTTGAGCAAGGTCAAGAGAGGGGAGGCGACTCTCACGCAAGACAAGGAAGTTTACATAAGCCTTTTGTATGCGTGCTCTGATCGTCCACCTCTATTGACTTAGCAACAATGGTCCCATCAACAGCACGTTCGCCAAGTTCGAGTCCGCTTGATAGTGATTGCCTGCCTGTACAATCAGGTGCTAAAAAACCAGTCGATCCACTGCTGCCTGTTGTTCACCTGACAGCAAACATTGTTACAAAATACACCGTGCGCGAGGCGGGTCAGGGGGTTTCGAAACGTCATGTCAGACAATGGACAATTTCTTGCTTCCTGCGACTAAAAGCTTTTTTGACAGCTTTAGATTGTTACATATCCTCGACTAACCCCACCCCCACCCCACCCCTCCGCCCACCTCCCTCAGTCTCCCTTCTCCTTCGACCCACCCCATCTCTCTGACACCCTAACAGCCTACTTCCTTTTCACCCCGGCACTCTCCCGACCCCCCCCCCCCCCCCCCCCCCCCCCCACACACACACCCACACACACACACACAGATATCTTTTTTTCTATTCAGTTTCTTTTTTATCTTTTTTTTTATTCAGGGGGGGGGGGGGGGGGGGAGGAGGAACGATTCCCTTGTTAAGTTTCTATTTGTTCAATCATTGTTGTAAATGTTTGTCATGACGATGGCTCAACAAAGAGCTACCTTTTGTTTTTTACTCAGTCTTTTTCCTTTCGTTTGTCTTATCATGGCTGACTTATTTTTTTTTCCAGTTTAAAAAAACAAGCTCACTATTGTAACCCCCATTTGAGAGACAGAGAGAGAGGAGGGAGATACACAACACATACTGGGTTTGAATGATTTCTGGCGATAGTCCAGACACGATTCCATTCCATTTTGATGCAGATCAGGCATGCCAGACCTGCATCAAAACATGGGCAGATCCGGTTTCGTTTATCAAGACAACAACAATGAAAGAAAGCGCGCGCGCGCGCCACACACACACAACACACACACACGCGCGTGCGCGCGCGTGCACGCACGCACGGACACACACACACACACACACACACACACACACACACACACACACACACACACACACACACACACGATGTTGGAAAAAAGACTGCAAACTCAATCCAATAATCTACTCCAAAGTTCTTCTCTCTCTCTCTCTCTCTCTCTCTCTCTCTCTCTCTCTCTCTCTCTCTCTCTCTCTCTCTCTCTCTCTCTCTATTAATTATTAATTTAATGAGTGAACTGCAGAAGATGTAAGAAACGAAAATCGATATGATTTGCATCGACAGTTCAGTTGCATGCACTGCGTTTCAAAAGTTATATATCACTTCAAGCAGACAGATATCTGAATTAGTTAATTACAAAGGTTAGATCTGAAATTTTCTGTTCTCATTTTTCTTCCTTTTTTTTTAACACAGTGCTATCGTCATTTAAAACTCATGAACGCCATCTTATCTGTGCGTGAAATTTGACGCTGTAGAAAATGGAGATTACCTTGAATTCTGCTTTCCCGCATTGAATTAACCCCAGAAATCGCTCAATTCATTCAAAAATCACCTTAATTGTTTCGACTCACATGACTGAAAACATCCACAAACGAATTGACTGTCGAAATGTTCTGCTATTGTCCATTTAAGATTCACAGCATAGTCTGTCGTTTATTCTTAATACTTTTGTATTGTTTCATTTCTTGTCGACTATCCGTTAATGTTTACTGGTAAATATGTGCTTTGATTTATATTATGCCCGCCAACAATACCCCATCCATGAGGGGCGTGGCTTAGGTTGACGATATATCCTCCCCCCCCCCCCCCCCCCCCCCCCCCACACACACACAGACACACACACACACAATAGACGCGCTTTTGACTCAAAGAAACTGCATTAGAGTAGCATTCAGTTCTGATCCCTGTTGTTGTTTTTGCAGTGTCAAGTGCTTCGCTTGATTTGGTTCTTCTTAGTTTTCTCTGCTTTAGTTAATTGATTTTTTTTAAGTCCTGATTAAAAGCAATATTGATTCGCATGCGCACACTTACGTTTGATTATTTTTTTTTTCCTGTTTCATGAATAATATCTTCTTCATGTCTGGTCAAACTATCGATCCCATCTGGAGATTTTTTTTATTGTCATTGCAACTTTTCTCTGCCTGTATCAGGAAAGGAACCGTGTCTTTAAGGTCCACAATAAACGTCGGTTCACGTCATCAAACTGTTTCTCGGAAACGCGTAACTTGATAGCGCTAAAAAAAAAAAAAAAAAAAAAAAAAAAAAACATGTAATTTGTGTATGTGTGCACGCGCACGCTGTGTGTGTGTGTGTGTGTGTGTGTGTGTGTGTGTGTGTGTGTGTGTGTGTGTGTGTGTGTGTGTGTGTGTGTGTGTGTGTGTGTGTGTGTGTGTGTGTCCACGCGCGCGCAGTATGTGTGTGTGTATGTGTGTGTGCGTGTGTGTGTGTGTGTGTGTGTGTATATACAATGGATGAATGTCGATTCGCATGCGCACACACGTACCTTTGATGATCATCTTTTTTTCCTGTTTCGTGAATCACATCTTGTCTGGTCAAACTATCGATCCCATTCGGAGACCTTTGATTGTTGCTGCAACTTTTCTTTGCCTGCATCAGGAAGTGAACCTTGTCTTTAAGGTCCACAATAAACATCGGTTCATATCCTCAAACTGTTCTTGGAAACACGTAAACATCGGTTCATATCCCTCAAACTGTTCTTGGTAACACGTAAACATCGGTTGGAATTCTCAAACTGTTCTTGGAAAAACGTAAATTGAAAGAAAACTGTAATTTGTGTATGTGTGTGTGTGCGTGCGCGCTCTGTGTGTGTGTGTGTGTGTGTGTGTGTGTGTGTGTGTGTGTGTGTGCGTGTATGTGCGTGTGTGTGTGTGTGTGTGTGTGTGTGTGTGTGTCTATCTGTCAGTCTTTAACAGTTTTCACTCCTCTGAAAGTCTCTTTTTCAGTTCCCTGGTTTTCTTTTGTGGAAGAAAAAAAAAATCTTGGAGGCCAAATTTCATCTACGGCGCGAAAAATTTTACCCCCTGTTTATGGAGTAAACCTCTCCTGCGAAGACTGTCACATCATGGCGAGTACAAATTTTCCTACAGAACAAAAAAAAATTCTCCCGTACACCCGGGTTAAGAAGTATATACCCTGACTGGTCCTTGTCTCCAAGAAAGGATCCAGCAAGGCACGGGATGTTAGAGGAGGGGGGGGAGGGGAGGGGGGCACAGTAGTCACGGACGTTGACTGGCGGCCGGCGACGTCACGGACGTGGGAGACGGGTCCTGGGCCTGGGTCCGGTCCAGCTTTTTAAGTGGATTTGACGGTCGACCGGAAGTCCCGTTGTTTGGATGGACACTGCTTCCCGCAGCCCAATGATTAAACCCGGCGAACACCAGGTGTTGGTCAAAGCTTTACCATTTCTTTCTTTCCCCATTTCGTGTCCCCCCCCCTCTTCTTTTTTTTCCCCTTTTTTTTTTTTCTCTCTTTTCTGTAAGTGTTTTGTGGGGTTTTTTTGTTGTTGTTTTGTTTTTCTGCTGCGTCGTGTGTAGGTAAAATGCCAGTGGTGTGTTATTACAGCTAGAATTCATGTGTGGGAAATGGATTCTGATAACAAATAAAGCGGAAGTGCGTTTAGGGGTACTCCTAAGCCTCCTTTAGTAGTGGCAGCAAATTAATGTGTAATTTGTCATTCTATTTTTGTGTGCTGTGAGTTATATTTAACTTGCTTCGCGCGTGAAGTGAATGCACGTCTGCTTTTCTTGATTTTACCAAATGTTTTAACAGTGTACATGAAGTAGGGTAATCTTAGAGTCGGAAGTTTGTATCGAAAAGTCTAAAACATCTGCTTTTCTTTAAAGCTTATTTAAACCTTATTTCTCCCCGCCCCCTTTTCCTCCCTCCCCCCCCTCTCCCTCTCTCTCTCTCTCTCTCTCTCTCTCTCTGTCTCTCTGTCTCTTTCTCTCGCTCTCTGTCTTGTAACATAAAACTTTTTGTGCCTTCGATGATCGATTCTTGCTCATAGACCAGCCCCATCTCCTGATCGGTAGATGTTATTCTTGATCCCACGTCAGGTTCAGAAGACAATTTCGTTGGATACCCAGTCTTTATGAAGCGTTTTGCAGGGGCCACAGCAGAGGGGATAGGCAAGTCCCACCAGAGATACTACACGCCTTACGGCATAGGGCGTACTATCTTTGGTCCCGCTGCATGTCCAGGACAAGACAGCCATGATCTGGAAAGACCGCGGCTTGGCGTTGGTCATAAGGGAAGTTTCTTTGGCGCTGGTAATAAAGGAAGTTTCTTTGGCGTTGGTCATAAGGGAAGTTTTTTGGCGCTGGTTGGTCATAAGGGAAGTTTCTTTGGAGTTAGTAATAAGGGAAATTTCTTTGGCGTTGGTAATAAGGGAAATTTCTTTGGCGTTGGTAATAAGGGAAGTTTCTTTGGCGTTGGTAATAAGGGAAGTTTCTTTTGCGTTAGTAATAAGGGAAATTTCTTTGGCGTTAGTAATAAGGGAAGTTTCTTTGGCGTTGGTAATAAGGGAAGTTTCTTTGGCGTTGGTAGTAAGGGAAGTTTTTTTGGCGTTGGTAATAAGGAAAGTTTCTTTGGCGTTGGTAATAAGGGAAGTTTCTTTGGCGTTGGTATAAGGGAAGTTTCTTTGGCGTTGGTATTAATAAGGGAAGTTTCTTTTGGTGGCGTTGGTAATAAGGGAAGTTTCTTTGGCGTTGGTAATAAGGAAGTTTCTTTCTTTGGCGTTGGTAGTAAGGGAAGGTTTTTTTTTTTTTTGGCGTTGGTAATAAGGGAAGTTTCTTTGGCGTTGGTAGTAAGGGAAGTTTCTTTGGCGTTGGTAATAAGGGAAGTTTCTTTGGCGTTGGTAGTAAGGGAAGGTTTTTTTTTTTTTTGGCAATAAGGGAAGTTTCTTTGGCGTTGGTAATAAGGGAAGTTTCTTTGGCGTTGGTAGTAAGGGAAGTTTCTTTTGCGTTGGTAATAAGGGAAGTTCTTTGGCGTTGGTAGTAAGGGAAGTTTCTTTGGCGTTGGTAGTAAGGGAAGTTTCTTTGGCGTTGGCAATAAGGGAAGTTTCTTAGCGTTGGTAGTAAAGGAAGTTTCTTTGGGTTGGTAGTAAGGGAAGTTTCTTTGGCGTTGGTAATAAGGGAAGTTTCTTTGGCGTTGGTAATATGGGAAGTTTCTTTGGCGTTGGTATTAATAAGGGAAGTTTCTTTGGCGTTGGTAATAAGGGAAGTTTTCTTTGGCGTTGGTAGTAAGGGAAGTTTCTTTGGCGTTGGTATAAGGAAAGTTTCTTTGGCGTTGGTAGTAAGGGAAGTTTCTTTGGCGTTGGTAGAAAGGGAAGTTTCTTTGGCGTTGGTAGTAAAGGAAGTTTCTTTGGCGTTGGTAATCAAGGAAGATTCTTTCCGGTTCTCGCCTTGTCACCAGTGAAATCGAAAACTGGTCGTGCTTTATGTCAACATACCTGGGGGTCTTGCTGCCCTATTCTTGTATGCGTGGCTCAGTTGGCGACAAATAAAATAGACCTCTCTTTAAAAAAAAAATTACCAAACAAAAGAAGCGGGGTGTGTGTGTGTGTGTGTGTGTGTGTGTGTGTGTGTGTGTGTGTGTGTGTGTGTGTGCGTGCGTGTGTGTGTGTGTGTGTGTGTGTGTGTGTGTGTGTGTGTGTGTGTGTGTGTGTGTGTGTGCATACGTGCGTGCATGCGTGCGTGCGCGTGTGTGTGTTTACAAACATTTGTGGGAAACGTATGTTCAGAAGATGACGTGTTCACCATTTTGCCTTGACTGCAAGTTAACGCAGGGTCGGTGAAAGGTGCTTGCCGAAGTTGGCTTGTTCCACCCCCTTCTCCACCCTTCCCTCCCCCACCTCTCTCTCTCGTCTTAGACCATCCAGGCAACGTCACTGAACAGGAAGCAAGGTTTTTAAGGACTTTCATTGACCACTTTACCAACATCACTGAAGGGACGACGACCCTTGACCTTCACGTTGTCGTCCCTTCAGTAATGCTGGCAACACCTACAGCACAGGGTCGAAGTCGAAGTCGAATGTTGAGATCTACATCCTATTGGCCAGTGACCCCCTGCAAGGACAAGCTATTCTTGCAGACCAATTTTGCGCATTTTTCCATGGAAGTTGTTGTGTTTGGCGGTAGTGTTGTGTCTGTTTCCGATTAGTGGCTGTCGTCTGTCGCTCTCTCAGCTCTGGTTCATGTGAACTCCGGTTCACTTTGTGGTGTTGGACGACGGGATCTGTTGTCTTCACCTCTGTCCCCTGTAAGGCCTCTCTCTGAGGCCAACAGGTGGCCTCCTTCATGCTCGGGTGGCGATGGTCCTGTGCATCGTTAGGCCGCCCAGAAAGGGAGCAGAACGAAAGTTGCTTGAGCACTGCACGAGTCCCTTTTATGGTCCAACGCTGACCATGGCCGAGAGGGCAAATTTTTAGCCCCACCCCCCGAGAAGGGTGCCCCCATGCCCCGACCCAAAAGCAAAAGGTATCCCAGGCCACGGTAATCGTAGTCAGGCAGCGCTCCATCGCCGACCGCCCCCCACATCTCTCGGTGACACAGACCAGACCCATCGTCACCCATACAGCTGGAAGGTTCGCTGCGCCGCCTGACACTGACCACTCACATCAGGTCCCTCACAGGAGAGCTGGCACCGCTCCCTTGGTGTTCGCTGCAGTGCCACCTCGGGGGTTGTCGTGGGCCACAGGTCGGTTTGAGGCTGCCACCAAAAATGATGCGCCGAGACCTTGTTTAGAGTACTTATAGGCAGGCACAATCAAATTATTTTAAGAATTTTTGATTGTGTCTAAAAGTTAAATTATCCTTCTTTTCTTTCATATGCCCCCCAAGATACATGCTAGGCGGTTCCAAGCAGACAGATTGAAACAAAACGAACGGAACTATTTCGGAAGACCACCCGCGCAAAGACACAATAACGTGTGAGCGCGAAGGCCTGACATGTGACGTCAGCTAAGGGCTAGCTCACGCACTTCTAGGTTGTGAAGGATTTCAGCAATAGAAATCCATAGAAACAATTGAAATGATTGGCCGGGGGCGGGGGGGGGGGGTCATTTGATCCATTATCGTGTAACGTCAGTCTATGACTCAGTTTTATGCTACCCCTCAAAACGCTCACCTGGCTCACAATGATTTGGTGTCAACTCCACAGTGTGGCGTGTGGCCGGATGGTCGGCGGGAAGCGCCGCTGTGTGGCTGAAATGGCTTCCCTTTCGCCGCTGCTTCAGCCTCCCCAACACTGGCAACATGTTTGAGCATTATTACACAGGAGGGAATTTTTTACTATGAGAAGCGGACGACTCTGACCACAGAATCTATGACCCTAACCTGAACCTGATCTGACACTAGCCCAACTCTGAGCGTACAAAACCTTTAAAAATCTTCCTAGGCAGACTGAGCTTATAGTGTATGGGCAGTCGAATTGTCTTCTCCTTTTTCCATCTCCCTTTTCAAAAGAAAAAAAAAAAACCGTCCGTCTTCTTACAGGGAGAACTACAAAGCAAAAGTCTCTGTCTGTCTGTCTGTCTGTCTGTCTGTCTGTCTGTCTGTCTGTCTCTCTCTCTCTCTCTCTCTCTCTCTCTCTCTCTCTCTCTCTCTCTCTCTCTCCTTTATTGGTCATTGCCTCTTTCGATGATATCTCAAGTCGTGACCTCATAGCTGGCCAAGGTACGGATTCAAGTCCCGCACCTAAGCTAACCCATCAATGGTACTACATAAACGGGAGTCGACACACAGCCTCGCTAGCTTGACATGGCCCTTTGCGGTCGGCTGGGCTATAAGCCACATTATCTTAACGCTTGCTTGAAGGGCTTCCCTGACTTCCGACAGGAAAGTGTGGTCATCTGCAGTTGTCAGGAACTGTTGGTACTTTTGACATTTTTTTTACATTCGCTTTCAGTCGCTTCCCTCGTTCGGTTATCAACTTAATTTTTTTTTTTCCAAAGTTCATTAAAAGTTTTCTTTAACGGCTCTTTAACGGCTCTGGTTTCTGGTTACTCCAAATACTTCTCTCTGATTCCTCCGTTCAGGTGTCCTACCTCCTCGTCCACACTGTTAGATCTCTCTCTCTCTCTCTCTCTCTCTCTCTCTCTCTCTCTCTCTCTCTCTCTCTCTCTTGGATAGCATGCCAGGGTGAATATTATTTTACGCAGGTGTCTACAATACTATGAACGTGCTGCAGGGCATTGGACAGAATTGCTTCTTTATTCAGTCACTCACACGGACGCACAAAGTTCAGAGACATTCTGAAATCGTTTCTCTTTATCTCTCACCCCTTCCCTTCCCCTTCTCCCCCTACCTCGCCCTCCTACATGCCTCGTGTAACCCTACACCGCTCACTGGTTCAGCACCACCCTAGTAATAAAGTAAGTAATAAAAAAAAAATGTCAAAAAATACATCACCGACTGCAATTCTGTATTCATCTGATTCACATGCAAATGAAGAACTCCCTGGAACATTGTAAAGTTTAATCTCAACGCCAAAGCGATGCTATTCAATGAATAAATAATGGATAAAACAGCCATCCAGTTGCTGAAACTAGCGCTGGTAACAGACGTTTTTTATCAGATGCGTTTTGGCCGGTAATAAACCGACTCTGAGACTGATTAGATGAACACGAAGAGAAGAAAGCAGAGAAAACAGAAGAGAGTGAGACGGGCAGGATAGAAATTAAAGAAAGAAACGGTCAGACCATCCACACACACACGCACACACACACACACACACACACACACACACACACACACACACACACACACACACACACACACCGCTCCTTCTGCCTCCCTGTCTACGGCACTGCACACACACACAACGCTCCTTCTGGCTCCCTGTCTACGGCACTGCACACACACACACCCGCTCCTTCTGGCTCCCTGTCTACGGCACTGCACACACACACGCTCCTTCTGGCTCCCTGTCTACGGCACTGCACACACACACCTCCCTGTCTACCGCTCCTTCTGGCTCCCTGTCTACGGCACTGCACACACACCGCTCCTTCTACCTCCCTGTCTACGGCACTGCACACACACACACCGCTCCTTCTGGCTCCCTGTCTACGGCACTGCACACACACCACCGCACCGCTCCTTCTACGGCTCCCTGTCTACGGCTCACTGCACACACACACTGCACACACACCGCTCCTTCTACCTCCCTGTCTACGGCACTGCACACACACCGCTCCTTCTACCTCCCTGTCTACGGCACTGCACACACACACCCCGCTCCTTCTACCTCCCTGTCTACGGCAACTGCACACACACCCGCTCCTTCTGGCTCCCTGTCTACGGCACACACACACCGCACCTTCACACACGGCACTGCACGCTCCTTCTACTCCCTGTCTACGGCACTGCACACACACCGCTCCTTCTACCTCCCTGTCTACGGCACTGCACACACACACACCGCTCCTTCTGGCTCCCTGTCTACGGCACTGCACACACACACACACACCGCTCCGCCTTCTACCTCCCTGTCTACGGCACTGCACACACACACACACCGCTCCTTCTGGCTCCCTGTCTACGGCACTGCACACACACACACCGCTCCTTCTGGCTCCCTGTCTACGGCACTGCACACACACACACACCGCTCCTTCTGGCTCCCTGTCTACGGCACTGCACACACACACACCTCTACCGCTCCTTCTGGCTCCCTGTCTACGGCACTGCACACACACCGCTCCTTCTGGCTCCCTGTCTACGGCACTGCACACACACACACCGCTCCTTCTGGCTCCCTGTCTACGGCACTGCACACACACCGCTCCTTCTACCTCCCTGTCTACGGCACTGCACACACACACCGCTCCTTCTACTACCCCCTGTCTACGGCACTGCACACACACCGCTCCTTCTGCCTCCCTGTCTACGGCACTGCACACACACACACACACTCCGCCCTTCTGGCTCCCTGTCTACGGCATTGCACACACTGCACCACACACCGCTCCTTCTACCTCCCTGTCTACGGCACTGCACACACACCGCTCCTTCTGGCTCCCTGTCTACGGCACTGCACACACACACACCGCTCCTTCTGGCTCCCTGTCTACGGCACTGCACACACACACACACACCTCCTTCCTTCTACCTCCCTGTCTACGGCACTGCACACACACCGCTCCTTCTGGCTCCCTGTCTACGTCTACGGCACTGCACACACACACCCCGCTCCTTCTGGCTCCCTGTCTACGGCACTGCACACACACCGCTCCTTCTGGCTCCCTGTCTACGGCACTGCACACACACACACACCGCTCCTCCTTCTGGCTCCCTGTCTACGGCACTGCACACACACACACCGCTCCTTCTACCTCCCTGTCTACGGCACTGCACACACACCACTCCTTCTGGCTCCCTGTCTACGGCACTGCACACACACACACCGCTCCTTCTCTACCTCCCTGTCTACGGCACTGCACACACACACCCCCTACTCCTTCTACCTCCCTGTCTACGGCACTGCACACACACACACCGCTCTTTCTACCTCCCTGTCTACGGCACTGCACACACACACCCCGCTCCTTCTGGCTCCCTGTCTACGGCACTGCACAACACACCGCTCCTTCTACCTCCCTGTCTACGGCACTGCACACACACCGTTCCTTCTACCCTCCCTGTCTACGGCACTGCACACACACCCGCTCCTTCTACCTCTCTGTCTACGGCACTGCACACACACACCGCTCCTTCTACCTCCCTGTCTACGGCACTGCACACACACCGCTCCTTCTACCTCCCTGTCTACGGCACTGCACACACACACACCGCGCTCCTTCTGGCTCCCTGTCTACGGCACTGCACACACCCCGCTCCTTCTGGCTCCCTGTCTACGGCACTGCACACACACACGCTCCTCCTTCTACCTCCCTGTCTACGGCACACACACACCCGTTCCTTCTGGCTCCCTGTCTACGGCACTGCACACACACACCGCCTCCTTCTACCTCCCTGTCTTCGGCACTGCACACACACACACACACCTTCTGGCTCCCTGTCTACGGCACTGCACACACACCGCTCCTTCTGGCTCCCTGTCTACGGCACTGCACACACACCGCTCCTCCTTCTACCTCCCTGTCTACGGCATTGCACACACACCGTTCCTTCTACCTCCCTGTCTACGGCATTGCACACACACCGTTCCTTCTGGCTCCCTGTCTACGGCACTGCACACACACACACCGCTCCTTCTGGCTCCCTGTCTACACTGCACTGCACACACACCGCTCCTTCTACCTCCCTGTCTACGGCATTGCACACACACCGTTCCTTCTGGCTCCCTGTCTACGGCATTGCACACACACCCGCTCCTTCTACCTCCCTGTCTTCGGCACTGCACACACACACACACACACCGCTCCTTCTGGCTCCCTGTCTACGGCACTGCACACACCCCGCTCCTTCTGGCTCCCTGTCTACGGCACTGCACACACACCGCTCCTTCTACTACCTCCCTGTCTACGGCATTGCACACACACCGTTCCTTCTACCTCCCTGTCTACGGCATGCACACACACACCGTTCCTTCTGGCTCCCTGTCTACGGCACTGCACACACACACACCCGCTCCTTCTGGCTCCCTGTCTACGGCACTGCACACACACACACCGCTCCTTCCTTCTACCTCCCTGTCTACGGCACTGCACACACACCGCTCCTTCTGCTCCCTGTCTACGGCACTGCACACACACACCCGCTCCTTCTGCCTCCTGTCTACGGCACTGCACACACACACACACCGCTCCTTCTGCCTCCCCCGTCTACGGCACTGCACACACACACCCCTCCTCCTTCTGCCTCCCTGTCTACGGCACTGCACACACACACACCGCTCCTGCTCCTTCTTCTGCCTCCCTGTCTACGGCACTGCACACACACACACCGCTCCTTCTGCCTCCCTGTCTACGGCACTGCACACACACACACCGTTCCTTCTACCTCCCTGTCTACGGCACTGCACACACACACCCGCTCCTTCTACCTCCCTGTCTACGGCATTGCACACACACCGTTCCTTCTGGCTCCCTGTCTACGGCACTGCACACACACACACCGCTCCTTCTGGCTCCCTGTCTACGGCACTGCACACACACACACCGCTCCTTCTGGCTCCCTGTCTACGGCACTGCACACACACACACCGCTCCTTCTGGCTCCCTGTCTACGGCACTGCACACACACACACCGCTCCTTCTACCTCCCTGTCTACGGCACTGCACACACACACACACCTGCTCCTTCTACCTCCCTGTCTACGGCACTGCACACACACACACACACGCTCCTTCTACCTCCCTGTCTACGGCACTGCACACACACACCGCTCCTTCTCCCTCCCTGTCTACGGCACTGCACACACACACACCGCTCCTTCTACTCCTTCTACCTCCCTGTCTACGGCACTCCCTGCACACGGCACTGCACACACCCCGCTCCTTCTACCTCCCTGTCTACGGCACTGCACACACACACGCTCCTTCTACCTCCCTGTCTACGGCACTGCACACACACACCGCTCCTTCTCCCTCCCTGTCTACGGCACTGCACACACACACCGCTCCTTCTACCTCCCTGTCTACGGCACTGCACACACACACACCGCTCCTTCTACCTCCCTGTCTACGGCACTGCACACACACACACCGCTCCTTCTGGCTCCCTGTCTACGGCACTGCACACACACACACACACCGCGCTCCTTCTGGCTCCCTGTCTACGGCACTGCACACACACACACACCGCTCCTTCTCCCTCCCTGTCTACGGCACTGCACACACACACACCGCTCCTTCTACCTCCCTGTCTACTGCACACCTGCACACACACGCACCGCTCCTTCTACCTCCCTCCCTGTCTACGGCACTGCACACACACACGCACCGCTCCTTCTGGCTCCCTGTCTACGGCACTGCACACACACCGCTCCTTCTACCTCCCTGTCTACGGCACTGCACACACACACCGCTCCTTCTCCCTCCCCTGTCTACGGCACTGCACACACACACACCCGCTCCTTCTGGCTCCCTGTCTACGGCACTGCACACACACCGCACCGCTCCTTCTACTGGCTCCCTGTCTACGGCACTGCACACACACACACCGCTCCTTCTACCTCCCTGTCTACGGCGGCACTGCACACACACACACCGCTCCTTCTACCTCCCTGTCTACGGCACTGCACACACACGCACCGCTCCTTCTACCTCCCCCTGTCTACGGCACTGCACACACACACACCGCTCCTTCTGGCTCCCTGTCTACGGCACTGCACACACACCGCTCTCTTTCTACCTCCCTGTCTACGGCACTGCACACACACACACCGCTCCTTCTGGCTCCCTGTCTACGGCACTGCACACACACCGCTCCTTCTACCTCCCTGTCTACGGCACTGCACACACACCGCTCCTTCTCCCTCCCTGTCTACGGCACTGCACACACACCGCACCGCTCCTTCTGGCTCCCTGTCTGTCTACGGCACTGCACACACACACACCACCGCTCCTTCTGTCTCCCTGTCTACGGCACTGCACACACACCCGCTCCTTCTACCTCCCTGTCTACGGCACTGCACACACACACACGCGCTCCTCCTTCTGGCTCCCTGTCTACGGCACTGCACACACACACTCCTCCTACTACCACCCTGTCCTACGGCACTGCACTGCACACACACCGCTCCTTCTACCTCCCTGTCTACGGCACTGCACACACACCGCCGCTCCTTCTACGGCTCCCTGTCTACGGCACTGCACACACACACACCGCTCCTTCTGGCTCCCTGTCTACGGCACTGCACTGCACACACACCGCTCCTTCTACCTCCCTGTCTACGGCACTGCACACACACCGCTCCTTCTCTACCTCCCTGTCTACGGCACTGCACACACACACACACCGCTCCTTCTACCTCCCTGTCTACGGCACTGCACACACACCGCTCCTTCTACCTCCCTGTCTACGGCACTGCACACACACACACCGCTCCTTCTCCCTCCCTGTCTACGGCACTGCACACACACACACACGCTCCTTCTACTTCTCCTCCCTGTCTACGGCACTGCACACACACAACCGCTCCGCTCCTTCTACCTCCCTGTCTACGGCACTGCACACACACACACCGCTCCTTCTACGGCCTCCCTGTCTACGGCACTGCACACACACACACACACCCGCTCCTTCTACCTCCCTGTCTACGGCACTGCACACACACACACGCCGCTCTTCTACCTCCCTGTCTACGGCACTGCACACACACACCGCTCCTTCTACCTCCCTGTCTACGGCACTGCACACACACACACCGCTCCTTCTACCTCCCTGTCTACGGCACTGCACACACACACAGCGCTCCTCCTTCTACCTCCCTGTCTACGGCACTGCACACACACACACCGCTCCTTCTACCTCCCTGTCCACAAGCCTGGCTTGTCCCCTGCCCCTGCCCCGGCAATGTACATGGAGCAGTCAATGTCAAGTCGTCATCATGAGGCAACCCAATAGAGGAGACACTGCGCCGCCGCCGAGTCCCCTTCAGTGGTGTTCCGTGGCGCCGGACGGACACCCCCCTAGGCCTCCTCCCGACGGTCATAACCGCTTGGTCGCGGAAGCAGCGTAAGTGAGCTCTCCCTTAGGAGGGGGGGGGCGGGGTTGGTGGGGACGGCGTCACCACGTCCCTCCAAGGACAGCTGTCATGAATTTTCCGATACCGGTGACCACGACAAAAGCTCATCAAGGGCATAGGCGTGGAGAGGAGATTGAAACCAAAGTCACTATGAGAGCAGGGCATGAAATGCCACAGAATTTGAGACTTTATGTTGACTGATGAGGA
Source organism: Conus betulinus (assembly GCA_016801955.1). Classification (NCBI taxonomy): domain Eukaryota; kingdom Metazoa; phylum Mollusca; class Gastropoda; order Neogastropoda; family Conidae; genus Conus; species Conus betulinus. Next base: position 74,660 of record JADBJO010004241.1, on the reverse strand, counting down.
TGATGTTAGGGATCCTAAGGATTTCCGTTCTGGTCTAAGACTGTCTGACTGGGCTGTACTCTACCATTTCTTTCATAACGCATCCAGCCTGTCAACCATTATCATTATTATTATGAATACTTACATAGCGCCTATCCTCGGCTAGCGACCAAGCTGTAAGCGCTTTACAATCCACACACGTTTACACAACGGGCTGCCTACCTGGGCAGTGCCGACTGAAGAGCTGCCAGCTGGCGTTCCATTCAGTCGTTTCCCGTGTCATCCAGTCAGTATCGTTCACTCAAATTTCTTTACTTCCTTCATTCTTTCCAGTTCTCACGCAGAGTGCATGCTATGTGTAACGTGTCATCTATACCAACGGCCAAACTGGCCTTCTCTTCCGAAAGCGTGGGATGGGATTTTACGTGTGTGCAAGATGTTATGCGTGCGTTCACACACGGAACCCTCGGTTTATAGTCTCATTCGAAGGACTGAATGGGAAATGGAGTCAGAACCAATGTTCGCTCGGGGGGAAAATCCCCCTGTACCGCAACGGCCCGGCGGAGATTCAAACCCGCAACCCCAGGATCACCAAGATTACGAGTCTGGCGCTCTACCACTGAGCTATTCCGGCCCCTCATGCACAATAGATACTGACACCTGCAGTGTTGGTCAGGAAACTTGAGCAACGCTCTCAGAGACATGTCCATTAAGTGGATGAAACACGATCGCGTGGTCCCAGTCTTCTCAGCTGAGCCCACAGCAAATTCAGCCACCGGACAGGAATCGGTCTGGGCAAGAAAAAGAAATTCAACAAATAAATGGCTGTGATGGTAATCGAACCCACGTCCTCCCAGCGTGGAGTCCGCGCGATGGTAACCACTTCGTCACGACGGCTGGGGAAAAAAAAAAAAAACTGCCATCATCGTAATGTATTCTCGTTCTGGTGGCCCACTATGGTGTAAGCAGCTCTCTTTTCCATGCTCTCCCAGAACGGTGATCTCCGTCCGCGGTATCACGTCTGGTGGGTAGCCAAGGTTACCGTCAGTGTAATTGACTGATCAACGTGATTCCAGACCACCCCACTCCCCCCCCCCATCCCCCCACCCCCATCCCCATCCCCCACCCCCTCTTTGCGCTCATAAAGACAGGCTGGATCAGTTTTGTTCTCCGCAGGATAACAAAGAGAGAGAGAGAGAGAGAGAGAGAGAGAGAGAGAGAGAGAGGGAGAGAGAGAGAAAATAAAAAGCCAAGGCCAGTGCGATAATGATCAGGTTGTCCATGCAGGCTTTACCTTTTTATCAAACAATATGCGATTCATTTACTTCTCTCTCTCTCTCTCTCTCTCTCTCTCTCTCTCTCTCTCTCTCTCTCTCTCTCTCTCTCTCTCTCTCTCTCGACGTTGCTACAGATTTTCATCCTTTTTTTTTTTTTTTTTTCTTTTCTTTTTTTTTTCCTTTTTGTACTCACAGTTCTTATAGAACAGGGAGTAGTACTTAGAATGGGAACAAAGAAATGCTGTCTGTCTGTCTGTGCGTTTGTCCGTTCGTCCGTGGTCAAAATGTGTTCCACTCGCTCCAGACAATACTGCTGGGCCGATCTTTCTGAAAATTTGTAGGTGTGTTCTTTATGGGTCACGGATGATGCCTATGTTTTAGTTTACTGTTATAGTCGTTACTAACGGCTGTAACAGCCTGTAACGTTTTTTTCTTCCTTATGGAATATCTCAGAAAGTACTCGGCCGATCATTGTGAAAATTAGCAGGTATGTTCATTATGGGTCACGGATGACGCCCGATGTTTTTTGATTACCGCTATAGCCGTTACTAACGGCCTGTAACGGTTTTTTTTTTTATGGAATATCTCAGAAAGTACTTGACCGATCTTTCTGAAACCTTGTAGGTATGTTTTATTATGGGTCACGAATAATGCCCGATGTTTAAGTTTAGCTTTATAGCCGTTGCTAACGGCTGTAATGGCCTGTAACGGTTTTTCCTTCTTTATGGAATATCTCAGAAAGTACTTGGTCGATCTTTGTGAAAATTAGCAGGTATGTTCATTATGGGTCACGGATGATGCCCGATGTTTTTTAGTTTATTGTTATAGCCGTTACTAACGACTGTAACGGCTTGTAACGTTTTTTTTTTTTATGGAATATCTCAGAAAGTACTTGGCCGATCTTTCTGAAAAATTGTAGGTACGTTTATTATGGGTCACGGATGATGCCCGATATTTTAGTTTAATGTTATAACGCCATGACGCTCGAAAGAAAAAACGAATCACAATAGGGTCTGGGTTGGCTCAGCGATCCCAGTGCAGGAAATGCTTTTGAAACCGTTGTTGAGAGGGATTTGCCCAGGTGCAGCGGGGAATTTGAACCCGAGTCTTGGCCGGCCACGCACAGGATGTTGTCGAGAACTGCATCGGGGGAACAGAAGGTTTTTTGTTGTTTTGTTTGTTGTTTTTTTTGTTTGTTTGCTTGTTTTGTTATTTGCTTTGGATGACGGTCAGAGTCAGAGGGCGCACGTTCTTGCCTTCATCAACGGAGAAAGAAAGACAACTCCATTTCTCCTGCACGTCGAGCCCAATTTCTGAGTGGAAGTTCCAAGGGCTGGGTGGAGGTCAGGATAGTTTCCCGTGGTTGGGATGGTCTGAGTGTTCGGCCAACGCATGAACACGTTGCCAAGAGCTGCAGAGGCTTAAGCAGGGCAACATGGGAGCCATTTTTAGCCCAGTCAGTGGCGCTTCCTGAAGACAGTAAAAGCCACTTAAGGCCGACAAACCCCAGGCTGTGAATCCCCCCCCCCACCCCACCCTCCTTCCCCGTCAGTGATGTTAGTAGAGCGGTCAATAATTGTTCATTCTGCTCTCTCCCCCCCCCCCCCCCCCCCCCCCCACCTTACCCTCAATTACGATGCCCTGTTGATCACAGTTGGACGTTGTAACAGTCCACAAAGACAGGGAGTAGTCAGTATTATTGCCATCTGAAGGCCAGCTCCAGAATAACAGCCTGTCAGTCAGCGTTTGGAGGTTGTCTTTGATCGATGAAGGAAAAATGATATGATAAAAAAAAATGATACAAAAAGCTTTAAAGAGTTAACTAGATGTTGGGCTGTTGGAAACCAACTTCTGACTCACACGTTGCTCATCTGATCACATAAGTTAACACCTTTTGTAACAATCATACAACAAGAGCGAGCATGCGTTCAAACACACACACACACACACACACACACACACACACACACACACACACACGTGAAATACTATGCAATGACGACCAACAAATGAAATCATAGTGCAATGACGACCAACAAATTCATAGTGCAAATAGCTCGTGATGCATGAATTTGGAAAGACAATAGCCCAGATGAATTTAGGTCTATCCATAATAATGATTCCTCATAATACCATGCTGTATCTATAGACCTCTAAGGGTTTCTTGTGACAATTAAAGTCTAAATATCTGAGTCACACACACACACACACACACACACACACACACACACACACACACACACACACACACGTGCGCATACACCCACACACATACACACACACACACACACACACACACACACACACACACACACACCACAACACATACAACAACACACACTGTGCTCAGATTCAGAATTCATCAAAAACCATCCACAATCTATCCCACATAGGAGCCCATTTACCCACATTACTCCGCCTCTAACAAAACATGCCGCAGTCAATATAGAAATCCGACTGAACAATAAAAACAGAAAAAGGCAACAGCTTTTATCAACGCTGAGTGGTCGCCAGGTTTAATCAGCGGACCAGGGGAGCAGTGTTGATCCACACAGCTGGCTTCCTGCCGACACTTGAATCCACTTAAACCTGGACCGGACATAACCGTGGACCTGTCTCCCGTGACTGTGACTATCGCCGGCAGTCAATAATGATCTGGCTGTTGCCCCTGATGGTGGAACCTCGCTGAATACTTCATTGACATTCTACGAGGACCAATCAAATTGTTCCCTTCTCAACATCGGCATATCAATCAACAGCATCAGCAGGCAGATGGGTTTTCGGGTGGTTCAGTGGTTACAAAACACTGAGTTCACATGTTGTGAGGTCAAACCCTGTAAACGTTCAGCATGAAAAGAAACTGCTGTATTTGTTACCCATTTTAACATATTGTGTTGTTGTGGCGGTGTTGGTGGTGTAGGACAGTCCTCCTCCTCCTCCCATTGTCCCGGGAAGATTTCCCTGTCTGCCTTACCCCCATTTTGTGGGTGCGGGAGCTGAACATGGATGTCACATACAAACACATCGAACAGGAGGGCACGCCTTTGGCCTTGACAGCCTCAATAGTGAGTCCACATGGCACGTCCTTTCTTCATAGATAAAAAAAAAAAGAAGAAAAAGAGGGGGGGGGGGGGGGACGACGTGTAAAAGACAAAGAAAGAAAAGAAAGAAGAGAAAAAAACGAACAAAAAAAAACAACAAAACACATACAAACACACAAAAGACAAAGAAAAATATTTACCCCACCCTCCTTGTCTTCTTCCTTTATTTTTCTGTTCGTAGACTAAAACGTCAATCGAATAGGGGTTAAGGGCTAGCTTTTTTTTCTCTTGACAACCACCATTGTATTCACAGACATGGACCACCTTTTCCTAATGCCACATATGCTTTTTTCATGAGCAAAGAAAAAAAAAAAAGAAAAGGAAAACACAAACACTAGTTCCCTTATCCACTCCTCAATCTTATCTTCCTCTACTTTCCTGTTTATATAAAATTGATACTGATCCATTCTTCCTGGACAAGCCAACAGTCCATTCCGACTGTTCTCCCCACAATCACAAAGAATTTGACAGAATCTGGCGAAGCCTAACCTGACATACATAGTACTATGTACACGTAAAAACTGACAGAAATGAAAAACAAAGACATTCTTGATAGTTTCTAATCCATCACCTTTCCGTTTAAAAAATCCGCGTCATCTTCCATTAAAACAAGATCAACGTTGCCTGTAAGGGCCAGAGGTCAAATAGGAAATCTTTTCTAAATATGTTCAGCCAATGTTCCCCTCCCGACGGGATGATTATGTCAGAGCTTTTGGCAGGAGGATTGGAATACACAGACGGATGACAAACTCTTTCAGATCTGTCCAAACCTAAGAGTTCCTCTCATCCACGTCTGGTGTTTCCAAAAAGAAACGGCTCCATGCCGGCTGCACACCGGCCATTCGTATTTTACTCATTCCTACCTTTTAAAGAGTGAAGAAGCTCCGTGGTGCATTCCGTGTCAAGTGCCACTCACAATGAAACATATTCTTTTAGAGTGTTGGGACGTGCATGATGTGAGACACAAACATTTTACAGCAGATTCCATGAAACCCTTGTTCAGATATGTTCCACCTGATGCGATCTGTGAATTCTTGAAAGAGATTAACATTTTTTCATCGGATCTGAGGTTTTATAGTGGAAAGATTTTTAACAAAATTTCGGATGGGTTTTTAGAAGAGGCATTTTAAAGAGTTGTGTAAATGAATGACTTGTGAGTTGATTTTAACGTGTGGTGACAGCCCTTGGCGGTCGGCTGGGCTATAAGCAACATTGCCTTCCTTACCCCTCTCCTTCACCTTCAAAAACCCCCCCCCCCCAACTCCCCACTCCACGCCACGCCCAAAATGATTGTATTATGATTGATGGGAAGAGTCAACAGATTTCTCCTCTTTCTTTCTTTCTTTTTTTGATTTTTGTTCAGTTTTCGTTTTTTTTTTTTTACTTAGTTTTATTTTTACTGTCCTATTCCTTTTTCCGTTTTTTTTTTAAAATTTAATTTAAGATTTTTTTTCATCCATTCATCTATTCATTTATTTGCTGTCTTATCTGTGCCACTTCAGTGTCACTATCCCCACACCGTTCCGGCTCTCCATTCTCTCCATTCCACAGCCACATCCCGGACTGCCCTGCCGCGGACCCGGCACCAGAAACCTGCAGGGAGCATCAACATCAAGTCATCATAGGGCAACCCACCAGAGGAGACACTGCACTGCTTTCAGGTCACTCCGGTGATGTTCAGTGGTGCCTGTTCAGATCCAGCATAAGCAGGACACACCCTCTACTAAGCCCCCTGCTGACAACAATGACTGCGGAGTCGTTAAGCCAGCGAGAGTCAGTGTCCCCCTCCGGAGGGTGCCCCCACGTCCGTCCAACGACAAGTGCCCACAAAACTTGCCAGTACGGACGACCTCAACACGAACTCATCGAGGGCACAGACGTGGAGAGAAGATCGAAATTAAGGTCACCGTGAGAGCAGGGCACGGAAGGAAACAGAATTTGAGGCTTGTTTCATGCTGATTGACAGGGATGGGGATGATGAAGATGGTTCTGTGGAATTCCATTCAGGTCTGAGACTGCACGACAGTGCTGTACTCCACATTTACTGTCATGATATATCCCGCCGTCAACCAGGCCTGAGAGATACAGAAACCTGCAGTGCTGGTCAGAAACTTTGAGCAAGACTCTCAGACAGCATTCATCGAGTGGACGAAACTCAGCTGTGTTGTTCCATCTTCCCAGTTGAGTCCAAAGTAAATTCAGCTCTGGATAGAAGCCGGTTGGAGTACGAAAATCCCACAAGTGAATGATTTTGATAGGAATCGAACCCTCGACTGTCCGGCTGGGAATCCACAACACTAACCGCTGGTCCGTCCGACTATTTCCTCCCAGCATGCCCCTCTCATTAATGGACATGTCTGTCACCGATCGACCTGAGGGTAACATGCAGAGCAGAACAACTTCAAACACAAAGAACGCCATGAATAGCGTCGATGGTGCAAAACCAAACTATCGGGACATGCATATGCAGGAACATGATATTCTCAACACGCTGCTAACTGGTGCTTGAACAACAAACAAAAATCATTTGATGCTTTGGTCCATGACTACTTTCCGATAAAACAAACAAACAAACAAACAAAAAACACACAACTGCGTGCTGCATCTGACACGTAGGTTATTTAAAAAGACAAGAAATATCCAAACCAATACTTAGAACAAAACACATGTTCATCTCCCTCTTAGGCCTGTTCTATTAAAAAAAATAGGGATTACTGCACTTTTCTCTCTCTCTCTCTCTCTCTCTCTCTCTCTCTCTCTCTCTCTCTCTCTCTCTCTCTCTCTCTCTCTCTCTCTCTCTCTCTCTTGTTTTGCCTTTTTCGTTCATTTTTTTAGAATGTCCCGGTCGTCAGGAATTCACGCAATTTCTTATAACTTATTCAAGAGAATGCAAACTCGAACGGGGTGAACAATTCCGGTCTTCATTCAGGACACGGGGTGGAAATTTCGCCCGCTCCCTGTAGGCCTCCCTCATCTCTGGCCCGACTCTGAAATGTTCAAAACGATGCTTCTACACCTTTTCTTTTCTTTTTCTTTTTTTTTTTTAAAGTCAAATGCAGTCATATCACATCTTTCTTCACCACCATTACATTTCCTTATCATCAAAAGACGTATTGATCATAAAATGACAACATTTACATTTAAACAACTCAATGAAGCACTCCCTAGGTACCTCTGGAATCAGTTCGCTTCTTATGCACCTTCTGGCACTCTTCTCCCTGGCAATGTCAAACTCTTCAAACTTCCAGACTACAGTTGAAATTTCTGTTGGTCTCAATCATGTAGCTTTTTCTGTGCTAACACTTGGAACGATCTGCCATCACCCTTTCGAGAACGTTTATCATACGCTTCTTTAAACAACAACAACAACAACAACAACAATAACAACGAGAAAAACAGCGCATCTGTTTAAAAATTCATACCCATGTCACCACTGCTGCTAACAAAACAACAACAATAACAACAACAACAGAACACAACTAAAAGCGTATCTGTAAGAAAATTCGCATCGATTTCACCATTTCTGTTTAATAAACATTTTTCTTCACACGTATTTTCCATTTTCGATGAATTTTGCACTGAATTTGCGTCCCTATGGATTGGAACAAATCTGTCAGTGGGTAAAGGGGATGGCGGGGGGGGGGGGGGGGGGGGGGGGGGGGGTGGCACGTGGGGGCATGGTCGGGTGATGGTGAAGGGAATGGGAGTGTGGGGAAAAGGGAAGGGGACGATGGATGGATAGGAAGAGGACGGGTTTAACAGAGAGTGGGTACAGGACTGTAGAGCAAAGTGACCGTAATGGTATGTGTGTGTGTGTGTGTGTGGGGGGGGGGGGGGGGGGGGAGGAGGAAGGAGGGACGGGTGAGGGAGATAGGGGATGTGTGTGTGTGTATGCGTGTGTGTGTGTGTGTGTGTGTGTGTGCGCGCGCGCGCGCGCGCGCGCGCACGCGCGCACGCGCGCGATGAGGTTAGGGAGGGGGAGCAATGGAGGGGAAGCGTGGCTCTCAACCTTTAAGTATTTACCTCTGTCTAGCTGTAATAAGACAAGGATGCAATGTAAGTTTCATTAATTCGCCTCACTTTTCCTTTAGTGAGTTAGTTCTTCCTCACTCATTCATGCGATAGATCCATTCGTTAGATGATGTACAGATCAAGCAAGTGTGTGGATGTATACGTTTGTTACAAGTGTATGTGTACAAAAATGTAGGTCACATATACGGATACGTGCGGATGTTATTCCCATTTGGTATATCCACATAATCCACTCAGAAAAAAAAATACACAGTTCCCTTGCGACCTCAGCACAAATGGCCTGGCCATATTTCAATTAGTATGGAAGCGTCCTCCATCATTCTCTGTCACACAAGCGAACCCCATGTCCATTCACAAACCTCGCAGAATGTCAGAAGCGGTGCTGACTGCGTCTAAAGGAACCAGAAGATGAGCAAGGCACGTGATACGCGAAAACAGCACTTTAACAAGTTCGCGGTTTTTATTTGCGCAATTCGATTTCTAAGTACTTTCGACATCAGCTGCTCAGTGCCCCGCAAAACTCAGATTCACTGACACCCACACACGGGAGAAAGAAAGAAAGAAAAGCTCATGGGTTATCTTACTTTACGACCATTTTGCAGTAATCAGATGGGCAGTCGTGAGCTGATAACTGGCCAGACATTTTACGGCGAACATTCGCGGCACCTTCAAAACTTGACGTTAGTTTAGGACAGTTAAAGTGAAGGTGGAAGAAATTCGACAGACAGCGAGACAACTACTGCATTACTTCCAGACTGAACACGCAGGGAACGGCTTGTCACTATTCGACCAAGTACTTCGGCTGTTCGGATGATCCCTGGAGTCTTTTAGACAGGGTACAACGACAACAACAATAACAAAAACTGTTCGAGCAGCCAACATCTGGGACTGTCGCTGTGGCCAAAGAAACTCTTGAGCTACATCTCAGGAAAACATATTCCGACCCTCGGAGCGAAGCACCACTTGGAATCCATGGCTTAGCGCAGCCTGCAGTGCCAGAAAAACGGTTTTAATGACAAACCACCAACACACTGATGAGGTGAAGAAAGTGCTTAAGAAGTCCAGAGCCAAAATTTCCCCTGGGTCAAATGGAATATACCATATCTGCTGTATAAGAAATGCCCCAATGTCCTTGAGTGGCTCCACAAAATGAGAACATCAGCATGGAGGAACTTGAAGACCAGCGACCAATGGATCACAGATGATGGAGAGTACATTCCCAGAGAGCAACACTCGAGTGGGCATCAACCATTTTAGACCGATCTCGTTTC
>JADBJO010004241.1:5000-52500 GCA_016801955.1 Conus betulinus | reverse complement strand
TTGATAAGAAGCCATTCATAACCACACATATAAGAAAACACCAAGAGGGGGCAATAATCAGTATAAATGATTAGCAAACAAAGACACAAATAAATAAAACGGAAAAAAAGTAACCAGATGTAAGAAATAATTCACACAGTAAACATATGCCCTCAAAAACATTTGTCGAGCCAACCATTCATATCAGTGCATACTTTGTATTCACCAAACGCCTTTTCACCGGATCAGGGAGAGGATCACTAATAAGGACCCCACTTTATACTCTGCATGCAAAGCGTTCTCCCTCACCATAACCATCAGCACTGACTACTGGTTTATCATATATATGTTCACGACATAGAAGCACACCTACATCTCACGTCTATATTCAACTGACTATGCAGCAAGCGTTTAATGAGTGACAAGCAAGCCAGCCCTTATTTTCTTCCGACTGATGTATGCTGACGGAAATTTGCGGCCCTTTGCATGTGCAGCAGCCCATGTTATGAACAACAATCTTGAATCACTTATGCTCCTGTTCTACTACACGTACATCCCACAAAATCCATCTTCATATCTTCCATCACTACATGCCAACCAAATACAAAATGAGAATACAAGCCATCTGTTCACCGAGGATTACTTACTTAGACTTCGATGCGCCCCGCGTCTTGCGACGCATGAGGCAGTCGTCACTCCACTGTGCACGGGTCCTCAGCCAGTCTGCCGACGTCACTCCATCCTCTGTCAACGAGTCTGAGGTCTCTCTCAGTCAGATTCAGACTGAGGATATCAATGCTATAAATGCCCACACCAACGCTATAATCTGCACAATTTCATTCTGCTGCCTTGGACAGGTTTCTCTCACCCCAATCATCTTCCATGTAGGACTAACAGACCAGTATCTCTTGATTACAGATTTTGTATACACAAAAAAATGACAGACCTCCTCCTCTCCTCACCCCTTTCCCTCTCTCTCGTCTTCACCCTCTGAAAAGAAAAAGGAAAAAAATCCAACCATCAGATCCATGTTGAAGTAAACCTGAAAGAAGCTGTCTTGTGAAGAATGGGAAAACTGAGGAAGGAATACATATAAAAGATGGTGAGTGAGACATCATGTCACACACCACCCGCTGGGACTCTGGCTAAGCAGAATAAAAAGACAATCATAAGATCACACTTATAGTGCCAGACTCCTTTTCTTTAACCCCCTAAAAAAACATTAAGAGAATGACCTGCCACCACTGGTTTCAAACCTACCATATTTAATTCCAAACATGACAAATTTACTAATGTCACCACCACCACCCCCCCCCCTCTCCCCTAACAATTACTGATTGTTCTAGCCAAAATAAACCTTCAAAATAATGCATTAAAATACAGGAATGAAACAATCTTGACATGACACCAAATGGGCTGCATAAAGTTTGCTTCTGGATTTCTCATCTATTCTACAAGAGGGATAAACAACACAGAAGCATGATCATGCTTATTAAAAACAAGCCTGATCTGTGAAAGGATCATTCAGCTATGCCTAGTCAAACTTGCAGCAATACTATTTAGCAACTTGTTCAAATTCAACATTGACTGTATGTTGTAAAATGTTCATGATCACGTTCTTTGCAGGTAACAAAATACAGTACGGCCAGACTGGTCAAAGCTGGCCTGTCTGACTAAAGCTTACAAACAGAAGCCAACTGAATGTGTTGTGTGTGAGCTGCTTTCTCTTAAAAGTTAAGTGGCCAATGTTAATGACAATGTAAAGCAGGACTTTTGTTGTTGTTTTTTGTTGTTATTGTTGCTGAAAAAAAGACGTTTACACTTTTCTGCGTAGTTTCATATCCCTGGATACATGTAAACACATGAGCACATATACACAGAAAAAACCACCGTTTTTCATTCACACACACACACACACACACACACACACACACCACACACACACACCACTTCTTCCTCTCACTCTTCAACTTACTGGTAGCAGAGATGACACAGAAGTAGATGATTGAAGGTATCCTGTATGCACACTTACACTCCCCTCACCCGCATCCCTAACAAAAAGATTCCTTCATAAAGTGTGATTAATCTCTACAAGCTTAATGGAAGGTTTACATTCAAAACCAGACATTAATTTCAAAGTATGTCTTAAAAAAAAGCACACGCTGGACACATGTTCCAGATTTCAAGCAGTAAACCAGCAGACGTGTCAACAGGCATTACCTGGAGAAAAAAAAACAAACAAATGCAGGAGACCTTTAATAACAATTTCCTTTGAAAATAATTAACTGGGTAGTTATATGTTACATTCAAAGTGACCAAAGGTACATCACAACACTTGTAAAGGTCAAAGGAATATGATGAAGCTTTCTGACTCAAAAGCCATAAAAAGAGAGTGAAATGCATATTCACACCAGCTGGTGACTGAATATTTACAAAAGCATGGTGGTGGTGGTGGTGATGGTGGTGATGGTGAATCACTAAAACCAATCTGCAAGAACAGCGTTTCCACATGATAAAGTGTCAAAATCAATAAGAGACTGTAACAGAAATGAAAAACTACACCACCGATGAAAAATCCAAAACGGTTCTCTGCAACATGATTCTGAACGCAAAAATGCATAACGATACTACAATTACCACAACTCACCAGGTTCAAAAACAAATTTTATGATTCATTCATTATTATCACACACACACACACACACACACACACACACACACACACACATACACACACAGAGGAAAAACCGTCCACTTTGAACTAAAGAGAATACCTACCTGGAACTTCTCAGAATACCCACTTAGAACTAAAGAGAATACCCACTTGGCACTAAAAAGAATACAACAGACCATGAGAGTGCCATGGAAGCATGAACACTGATGGAACGGTGACACTCAAGCCAGACATTAGGAACTCCATGTGCAAAACACTTCAGTCCATTTCACATCAGAATAATTCCTTCCATTCTGCAATGATGCACATGTTTATTATCATCAACTGAAGCTTCAGTGAGTTGGCCATTCGAGGGAAACCAAATTTTTAACGCACTAAGAAAGGATCGCAATCATCATTCAGTAACGAATTAGGAATTATGACAAATCCTGAGAATGAAAAGACAAAGTGATCACACACAGCACAAAATGGCTGAAAAACAATAATTACTCTCTTTTTCTTCCAGATATATCCAGGTATCCACATAGGCAAGAAGGATCGGCAATTAGCAAAGTTTTGAAAAAGATTAAAAAAAAAAGTCTGAAAAAAACAGATGGCAAGATGATGACAGACTACACACTATCTGAACAATGATAATAACACTTCTGGCAGATTTCATCGGCGCATACTTTATCAGACAAAAATGGGCTTTAATGATGAGTGTAACCTGCAGGGTATGAAACAACATTCCTGCGTCATAAGGTCATGCTCCGCACCAGGGTTTACATATATACTGGTTTAACCTGTCCCATTCTTTTAACTCATTCCTTGTACACATCATCTTCACAACGCTGGCCTTCCATTGTCCAAGTACGTGGGCCATTCTGTGACATTATGCACTGGTTTAGTGATGTATTCAAAGCCAACAAACAAAATGTGACCTTTCCAGGTAAATAAGATAAAAACAGCAAGCAGTACACCTGTACACAAAATTTCAGATGTCTTTCATTTTATTAGCTGTTTTGAGACACTAAACCCCACTGGTATATCAACATGTGTTTTGTAAGGGTTTACAGAGGACAATGCTCTTGGCACAGGGTGAGTCACCCCTCCCAGGACAGCCAGCGTAAGGGCGGCTACAGCAACTGCGACGCCACTGACAATGGCCCTCCCCTGGGGCCTGTTCCCAGGCGTCTCACAGACCTTGGCAGGGAGTCATGTGGCACACTGCTGTGTGACGATTCTATGGACTCTCTGGCAAGGGTTGGGGGATGTGAGACATAAGCACTTTACAGCAGACTCCATGAAAACCTTGTTCAGAGATGTCCCACCTGATGTGATCTTTGAATCTAATTTCTGTAAGGGATAAACATTTTTCATCTACGATTTTACAGAAGAAAGATTTTAAACAAAGTTTCTGGTATGTTTTTAGATGTATTTAAAGATTTGTGTGAATGTGAGTGAGTTTGTTTTTTTTTCCTTTTTTCTTCATGACCTGAAAGTTGACTTCAACACGATGACAGCCCAAAATGGCCCTTTCCAGTAAACTGGGCTATAAAGAACATTAGTTTACCTTACTCTGGCAGTCCCTGCTTAATGATGACTGACAGTGTTGCAGCCACAAGGAGGACCTTCTATGTGAACAATGCACAGGCACCGCACTACCTCTTAACACTGCAGTGGTTGGCTGGGCAACAAACAACATGATCTGGATTTGATTTGATATTTAGGTACCCATCAATCGTTATGGAGGATAACCTTTGAATCATGGGACACGCCTGTCCAAGCCAAGATAGATTTGACTTTCCGTGCACTAACCAACAAGTCTTTAATAAATGCTGGTCCAACAGTTTTATGAACTGATCTACAATGATCAGTTGAACATCATGATAAATGTTTCAACCACCCCACTCAATTTTTTTTCAGGCTATGAACACTCCATGCTTCCTAACATAAAGTTTTAGGCAGGGCCACACGTGAGCCAGAGGCAAAACAAAAACTTGATATCTCTTGTGCTATTCAAAATACACCAGTGAAAATGTCAAGTCTTTATTAAACACCTAACTATCTGTTCCAATCCAGTTTTGTTTCTCTAGTGAAAAAAAAAATGAATTAATTATGCAATTTGAATGACGCACTTGCAATGACATGGGTCCTACTGGACTTGGACACTATAATCTTGACAGAACATCTCTGTTGATGGCTCTCTGGACGCTGCAGGCCTCTGGCAGCCCATCATTTCACAGGCTTTCACATGTTTCAGTTGATGCAAGTCTTCCAAGACCCATACTCTTTGTGAAAGAAAAAGCCTCTGTAGAAGACATGAGTCATAACAGACACTCATTGTAGGGAATAGGTGTGATCCAAAGCGATGACCGATAACAATAAAAACAGACACTCATTGTAGGGAATAGGTGTGATCCAAAGCGATGACCGATAACAATAAAACAGACACTCATTGTAGGGAAATAGGTGTGATCCAAAGTGATGACCGATAACAATAAAACAAACATAAGGACATGCTTGACTAACTGAAATGCAGTACCAGCTTTGACAAAACGATATACTTCAGTTTGAATCTCTTAAATGTTATTCAATTCTTTAAACAATGATGACCAAATACCATGCTCAAAAAAATGTGCACAGATGACATGAACCTTCAACATATCCGCAAACTGAATATGCTTTCCCACCCACACACTGCCTTCCTCCCCTTTTTCCTCACAAGAAAAGAGAGAAAACAAAAGGGAGAGTGTCCATGACATGCCAAGCCTCATTCTGCACTCTCATCTTCTATTGTGACAGAACCCAGTTTATACTAAGCAGCGCCTATACTTCATGCTGTTTCGACTGAACTGTTGTTCTCATATAAAAAGCATAACAGACAACAAACTATGTGCGATGAATATTACAAACCAGCAGCTTAATAAGCAAAGTTAACGTAGAAAAGAAAAAAAAGAAAAAGACACAAGGCACAAACCTCAGAGACTGTAGGCATAGACTAGAAGCATATGATACCTTGTAAAAAATATACCTGAAAAAATATATCAACAAAAACAACAAAGACAACTGTTTAGTCAGTAAAATCTGTACTTTTTTTCTCAAAACAATATAAACACACACACATTCACACAAAAATAACCAGAGTATCACAAGAATGAATGAGATGTAACTCAGGCCTCACTCAACCCCCACCCCCACCCCCACCCCACAAAAAAAAAATCCCTGAATAGATTCCCTTGCCCAAATGATCCAATCCAAAAAGACTACAGGCAGCCAACAAAATCCCTGAAACATTTTCATGAAAGAAAAAAAAAAAAAAAAACTTCTCAAAATAAGCAGCCAATATCACAAGGCAACCTGTGTCTATCAATCGAAAAGATAATAAGGTTCAGATAACCTGAATGTAAAGCTTGCTCTGATCTTTGGACCAGAAGCAAGCAGTTCTCCTTCGAAGGAGACAATATATGGAACTGAATGGGAAACGCTAGGAGCCCTTCCTAAATCCATAACAATGTTGGTCAACAGTCCAGGGTTGTCAGTGACGATCCTGTGTCTTTCATGGGACACCTAAATCCTTCACTTTCATCGCCACGACATCTATAGAGACGAGTTTTTCAGCCTCCAGTTTGATCACTATAGCCTCGCTCACCCCACGCAGAGCCTTTTTCAGGGCTGACAAAACTCACAGAAAAAACACGTCACATTACAAAGCAAGAGGCCACTGGAAAAAGAAAATCCTGAAAAAGAAACAAAGAGCGCAAGTGGTTGTGATATGATAGCTACACTACTGACAGCTCAAGGCGTTATGACACTGGGCTCTGCTGACAGTACCAGGCCTTCCCCTTGATCTGTCAGTCCCAGTGATTTCTCTTGCTGAAAAAGTGAGAAATACAGGAAAAACGGAGTCAGCACCACACAAAAAAAAAGCTATATGAGCAAATACGCACTGCAGAATAGGACAGCATAACTCCACTCCAGACAGAGAGCACAATTTTCATTGCCTAACTGCCAAACAACATCAGCCAAAGAGCTGGCATGTCAAACTGCTGGCAGATGAACAGGTTTATAAGAGCTTCCAACAAAGGCAGGAGAATGGTCCACAACAGGCAGCAAATCAACTGTGGATGACAGAACTTCCAACAAAGGCAGGAGAATGGTCCACAAAAAAAATGCAAAAAAAGCAAAACAAAAACAAGTGGAGTAGTCCAAGTGAGTGTAAAGGCAATCATCACTGTGAGACGACTGTGTCTTTGTAAAAGAATGGAGCCGAAAGGTCAGGTTGTCAAAACACCATGTACCTGGCTAGTTGTGAACTCTTTCACCACTGAACTAATCTAATTTTTCAATGTTTGCACAAGAGTTCTAAAACCTCCACCACAGTCAAACGGTCCCTTGATCTGTCCTTACTCTAGTTCTTATTTGTCATATCCTAGCCGACTGCCAGGGGCCACATCAGGGCCGTCTTCTGGACGCCTTCCAAACTGTAATCAGATCATGCTCTGGCCACATTCTACCTTTTCACCCATTTTCTCCCAAATACATTCATTAGCTTTTTATGTTATCTTGCTGACAGACAAACAAACAAACACAAACCAACAGATACAGGGGAAAGAATTCTCTTTGGTGGAGGTAGTTATATCAGGATATTAACAGACAGCAGTCCAAGGTTAATGTAACTTTGATGGGATGATCTGCACACTGTCAGCTTGTCTTTTAACATTTCTTTGGGGGGGGGGGGGGGGTGTTAAAGAAATAGGCCCATACATTTTCCACAGGAGCTATAGCACGCTACAAAAAGACATAGTGTAATGTATGGATTTCATATCACTTTATACTGCATTTAACCCTTTGTCTCCCAGAACTATTTGTACTTTTTTTTTAAATAAAAAAAAATCAAGTATTGCTCTAGAGTATACAGAAGTATACATTTTAGTGAAGGAAAATGAATGCAGAATATAATTATAACATGTTTCATGTTGACAGGATGAGATAACTCATGTGACCAATCAGATGATCAATTATGCAATGACCCTTGAACCGCAGCTATATCCACAGCCGGGAGCGCGAAAGGTTTTAAGATGTGCACAACACAGACAAAAAGGAAAACTGTACACCTGTAAAAATGGACAAGGTCTATTACATGTCACAAACTTTTTATCAACTCAATCTCCAAAATGGACCAATTACTGAAGACTCCAGAACCTGACAAACAAACCCATTTTCTTGAGGCTGGGCGCACTGGGGTACGATCCTCTAGAGACTGTCCTCTCTCCTAATTCAGCAGCACAAAACAAAACAAAGGCAATAAAAACTTTCAAGCTGTTTTCTAACACTTTCTAAAAGCTCAGTCCATCTGTGTAGTAAGACACACACGCATCCCACAGACTGCTTCCAAATCTGTATGAAGCTCAGCTGTTATATATGACTTTACTGATAATGAAAAGAAAACAGACCTGTCTACTTCAAAATTGAACCATTGGTATTCCATGGAGTAAATTTTAGAATTCCGTGACAAAAAAAGAGAATTTTTTTTTACCTTGAACTTTAATATGGATCTTATATCACGCAATTCTTGCAGCCAATTCACTGCACTGCAGCCAGTTCACTGCACTGTACTCATGCTCAAACACTCACAGCAACTAGCACAAGTGCACTACACACACACACTGCATGTATCTAGTTGTTGACCATCTCATTAAAAAAATATATATCATAATGCCCTCCTCCCTTTCACCATGCCCCCCCCCCCCCCCGCCCACACACACACACACAATGACAGTCACACACACGTGTGTACTCTTCATACAATTTTCATTTTCCATCTTTTTCTTCTCTTTGTACTGCCACTCCATCCCCCACCCCCGCCCCCATTTTGGGGATGTGGGGGTAAGGGCAAAGGGGAGTGGAGCTAATCAACAGTAGAAGTTAAAGTGACAGACACACACTGAGCAATTGTGCCGTCACTAGCGTCAGGAAACATCTTCTTGAATAGGGAGCAAGACGATCGATCGTTGACAGGGGCAGATTGACCTCAGCCACCAGCCTACACATCATGATCATCATCTCGGTGGTTGTCACCTGCTGCTCCAGGTCCCCGACTAGACTTCCCCTCGGCCTTTTTGAACACAATTGAAGGTATTCCTTCATCACTTCTGATAGTTTTTTTTTATGTAATTTTGACGAAACATGCTTTTAGCAGTCGCTGCGCCCTCCATGAGCACTACTAAAGCCTGTTTCACACAAAGCGCACCACATGAAAGTTGGATCTTTTTTGAGCTTGGGACTAAGCACTTCCAAGTTTGCATGGTATGCATTCAGGAAAGTTTGCTCCCTCATCAACCTTCTTTTCACACATCTAGCTCTTCGTCATGAACACGGAATTTCGCTGGTGGCTGCATTCTCTTAGTGAATATCTGTGTCAGTCGCTCACTCTGAAAGATGGCTGACCATGGTGTAAGCGAGTACATGCCAAATTAAACTAGGGACTGTAACTCGCATCTTCAAACAGGTAAATAGTACTTTTCTTTTGTTTTGTTTTTTGTGCCAATGTTGCCGTTTTTTCGTATTTTTGTCGTACTTGGCGTATTATTGTATTTTCCAGTCAAATTTTGTAAAAATACACTAAAAAATCGTAGGGTAAACAGGTCTGAGGAAACACACAAGAAATGTATATCACTGATGGCATCATTTGAAACTGTACACACTGCATGAGATATGGCTGAATCTTATCATGCTTTCATGTATATATGGACAAAAAATAGCATTGTGCAGCTCTTCACGGACCCTCCAAGTAACACACCTTCAAAAACCCAAGTGTTAAAACTCAACCTACAAAATACGAATATACATTATAATTAAAAATTTTGCTAAAACATTCAACCATGGTGCCTGTCAATTCAGAGATGACAGCAGCATCACATGAGCAATCTATTTGGAACAAGATGGCAAAGCCGCCGGCTTTCTATGCCATTCCATACCAGGAATGAGTATCAGCTGAGATTCCTAAAAAGCATAGGCAAGAGTGAACTCCAGACTGAACAGATGGACGTCAGAACCTCTAGAATGACCTTTAGAAAACTACTTCCTCTTTTTGCGTGTCGGTGTAGTTTTGGTTCCAGGAGACTTCAGGATTCCTCCATGCTTATGGATACGGGGCTCCTTGCTGTGGGTACCCCCCAGGAGCTCCTTGAGGTGTTCCTTGCCATTGTGGAGGACCTCCATGCTGAGATGGGGCCCCTGACTGACCCGGTTGAGGACCTCCTTGCCACTGAGGTGGAGTGCCTTGTTGACCTTGACCTGGCTGACCTTGCCACTGAGGAGGACCTCCGGGTTGAGGAGGTGCACCTGGCTGACCTTGCCATTGAGGGGGACCTCCATGTTGAGGAGGTGCACCAGGCTGACCTTGCCACTGAGGTGGTCTTCCATGTTGAGGAGGTGCACCTGGTTGACCTTGCCATTGAGGGGGACCTCCATGTTGAGGAGATGCACCTGGCTGACCTTGCCACTGAGGCAGACCTCCATGTTGAGGAGGTGCGCCTGGCTGACCTTGACCTGGCTGACCTTGCCATTGAGGTGGACCTCCAGGTTGAGGAGGTGCACCTGGCTGACCTTGACCTGGCTGACCTTGCCACTGAGGTGGACCTCAGGTTGAGGAGGTGCGCCTGGCTGACCTTGACCTGGCTGACCTTGCCACTGAGGTGGACCTCCAGGTTGAGGAGGTGCGCCTGGCTGACCTTGACCTGGCTGACCTTGCCACTGAGGAGGACCTCCCTGCTGGGGACCACCCTGCCACTGAGGAGGACCTCCCTGCTGACCTGCTGGGGCAGCTCCTGGGGCAGGCAGGGGTGCTGCCACCTCACGTTTGGGGTTGGGCTTCAGCCCTCTCATCTTGTAGTAGTCCACCACCTGTTTAGGTACCTCAGCCAGCACATGTCGGGCCAGTTCTGCTGGGCTGCTCTGGAAACAAAAAATCAAAGATACTTCTTGTCAACATTTTTAACCAGAGCTGCCTCCTCCCTCCACATCCCCCAAGTCCCCCTCCCCTGCATGCAACTACAGGGACACATTTCTTAAAAAAAAAAAAGAGGATAACACTCTATTGTCATATCACAGTTAAATGTACATCTTCTAGTGCACAACAAAAATGCACACATCTAGACATATCTGGCACAGACAGTCTGCTGATGTATCTGCTTATTCTTCTAAGCAGATTCGCCGTCAGCACTGCAATGTGAACTTCGCTCCTCACCTTTGTTTCACTTCAACGCCTTTGTTCTTCTCTCTTGACAACTTCAGTACATGGGTCTATACACTCATGGATGTTGATCAATGCAATAATGTTCAGATCGTTCCTATGGTTTCAGTATCCTCAGCTTCCAGTCAACGCCATTCTATATGCACATCCACCTTCAGATTCTTTCCCTTGAACATGACACGGCGAAAAAATGGATTCCTGGGACAGGCTGACGGTTTCCATGGTTTCCAGGAGGACATATGGATACTGCAGGATTGTAGACAGTCCTGAGGGTAAGAGATTAGCAGCATTCACTCTCTCTCTCTCTCTCTTTTGTCAAATCCAGTCATCACTCTTGAAAAAAAAAAAAAAAAAAATGACAAGTTAATAACAGTCTGCTAGTAGATTTACAGCCACACAGTCACACCATGCTGTGGCCACATTCATTAGAAACCAGCAGGGTACTGGGAGCATCACAGACCTCTGCCATGATCAAACAATCCTCCTAGATCCACCCTTGACTTCAGAGGTAATATATGTACAGAGAGATAGAAAAATATACAAATTAAGTGACAGACAGAGTGTGACATTGCAAAAGAGAGAGACACACACAGAAACACAGAGAGAGAGAGAGAGAGAGAGAGGCCACACTACCTGTTTAAATTCCCTGAAGGGCACAAACTGGACAATGTCTCGCCGCACTGAACGCCCATCCGGCCCCCTGAGCACACCGTTGTCACCATCCAGCTCATTCATGTCGCTGAAGTCAGCTCTACCCACACCCACAATGATGAGAGACATGGGGAGAGCAGAGGCCTCCACGATGGCTGCTTTGGTATAGTTCATGTCAGTCAGCCCCCGTCTGTCAGCAGCAGCAGGATGAAGTAGGCCTGCAGAGAGGATAGTCCTCATCAATCAGGTCTTTACAGCCCTGCCAACTTCAAGGGGCCATATCAGGGTTGTCATATGGTAAATAGGGTTCCATGTATGCTTTTTTATTTTGGAAAAAAAAGGACAATTTCTCTCAAACATTTTTGAACCCCTTACAACTGGATCAGTTTTCTAAAAAAAAAAAAAACAATCTTAATCCCGTTAAAAAAAGTCTATCACTTCTAAAAACTCAGAAATCCTACCTGGAGGAACATCTCTGAATAAGGTCTTCATGGAATCTTGCGTAAAGTGTTTGTGCTAAATGTCTTGTAAATTCCAACACTAAGAGCACATAATGACTGGTTCATCGCTTGGCAGGCACTATGAAATCCCCACACCTTTCATTAGATACATGCATGCAGGTGTGTGTGTGCATGCGTGCGTGCGTGTGTGCTGCTACTTCAGACATTAGGCTTGGGGACTTGAACTTTAACCAGATATTCCCAAGAGATCATCACCATCTTCATCACTGAATCACCATTGAAACACAGGCAGCATAAAACAAGAATATCCCAGCATAGATAGACATTAACCTACATAGACAGACATTAACTCTGGCATATACATGCAAGATCTTGGAAATGAAAGATATTAATAAACTGCACTTCCTTGGCTATAAAAAAAAAATGTATGTATGGACACCATCCTATTGTCCTCAAAATGAAATGTAACGGGATACTCAGCAGTGAAATCTTTAACCTGCATGGGATGATGGGCCACGAACGGGGCTTCCCGGTCGAACACAATGAGCCAGATCGTGGCTCAATTCAAATCTCGCACTGATAAGAGGCCAGTCGAGTGTCTGAATGCGATTAACCAATCGGAAAGCTCGTAGCTATAGTCCTTCGGCTTCCACCTTTGCAAGAACGCCATTTTTTATCGACCAATTGACACTTTTTTATCCTCAAAATGAGTGATGTTGAGAGCCACCACGAAGATGAAAATCTTGCTCACGACACCAGTGATGAGTCTGTGTTTGACAGCGACTCTGACGGCGATTATGAAGGTAAATATGCATGTGTTTTTGTTGCAAACTGAATGAAAGTGCTTCAAGTGCTAAATGTTGTGATTGTGGCAGTGGTGAATGGAGTGGAGGTGGGGAGAGCTGGAGTGACTGATTCGTTTACATTGCTTCGCTACCACTCGTTGTTTTTTTGTACTTTTGTACCTTTGCAAACACGATCTGTGTGAATGAAACTTGTGTTTATAAACATCAGTCTTTTGGTTTTGCTAGTGATCTGTCACCAGTAGTGTTTGCTACATTAGAAATTTAGTAGGATATTTTTGAAAGGTGAGTCATGTGGGCGTGGCTGTTTTGAACCAGCAAGTAAAGTCACTTTTCATTTCTCAAAACTTATTTTCAACAGAATTTAATTTATATTTTCATTAGAATTGTAGAATAAACATGAGAGGATTTCCTCCCCCCTCTTTTCCCATCCCTTCATTTGTGTGTGTGTGTGTGTGTGTGTGCTGATTTATGGGTCGGATGGGTAGGTGGGGGTAGGCTGTAAGTGGAAACAAAATCTTTTCACTTAATTCATGATTTATAGCAGAAAACATAAATAATAACAGTGTGCTTTCCTTTTTTTGATTCCAGACCCCAACGGTGAAGATGGAAGTGATGATGATGCAGGTGATGGCCCTGATGTAGTGGACCTTGAAGATGGATATTTCTTTGTTTGGGAGGGCTGCCCTGAACAGCTACATCATATATGAGAAAAATACCACAGACCAGCCCAAACCCGAGATCAAAATCGTGCTCTTTAGTTCCAGCCTGCCCGGCAGGCGATAAAAAGAGAGGCAGCGTGACTCAGCGCTAAGTGCTGAAAAGCTGGAAGCGCACGTGTGTAGGGCCCCATCCCTTTTCTTAAGTGAGCGCATGTGTTCTCATGCTGTGCTGTTCTTGTTGTGCTTTACGGATTATTATTCTTCCACATTCCATATAATTGACTGTGTGTGTGATTTTGTGTGTTGTGATTCTGCTTTGTGCCGTTTGATATAACTTGGTTCATCCCGCGTTCTTGAGGGTTTTTTTTTTTTTTTTTTTTTTTTTTCCATTGAGAAGTTCGTTTTCATAAGTTGGCCAGGATCCGGCATGTTGTTGGTGTATGTGAGTGGTGCTACTGCTCGAGAGGAGACATTCTAGGCCTACCAGCGATTACTTTCCGTGCAAGTGAGTACCCAAGCGTGTTTTAATGATAGAGTAAGCTGTAATATCTTGTGCTCTCTCTCTCTCTCTCTCTCTGTCTCTGTCTGTCTGTCTGTCTGTCTCTCTCTCTCTCGGTCGCGCGCGCGCGCGCGCGTGCGTGCGTGCGTGCGTGCGTGCGTGCGTGCGTGTGTGTGTGTGTGTGTGTGTGTGTGTGTGTGTGTGTGTGTGTGTGTGTGTGTGTGTGTGTGTGTGTGTGTGTGTGTGTGTGTGTGTGTGTGTGTGTTTATTGTTGCTGTCACTGTTGTTGTTGCTCTCTCTCTCTCTCTCTCTCTCTCTCTATACATAAGAGTAAGAGTGTGCAAGTGAGTAGTCTAGCGTGTTTTAATGATAGAGTGAGCTGTAATATCTAGTTCTCTCTCTCTCTCTCTCTCTGTGTGTGTGTGTGTGTGTGTGTGTGTGTGTGTGTGTGTGTGTGTGTGTGTGTGTGTGTGTGTGTGTGTGTGTGTGTGTGTGTGTGTGTGTGTGTGTGTGTGTGTGTGTGTGAGTTATCCATCAGCTTATATACCACTGTTGTTGGTGTGTGGGTTTCTGTTAATATGCGCGCGCGCATGTGTGTGTGTGTGTGTGTGTGTGTGTGTGTGTGTGTGTGTGTGTGCTCTCTCTCTCTCTCTCTCTCTCTCTCCCCCCCCCCCCCCCCCCCCCCCTCCCCAGTCGTGAGTAGGCTCACCATGAAGATGAAAATGCGCGGCAACATTTGCATTGGTGTGTGTATATGTGACATCAGTTTCAAATGATTTGAACGGGGGAAAGAACAAGGTCAGGTAGGAAGCATTTCATTGTTTATAACTGACATCTGCATGTGTGGCATGCTAAAATCTTGCTTTACTAAAAGCATGGTGTGGCTGTGATAGAATCAGTTTCGGCATGCTTCACAAGCACGTAGAGCACGCAGATAAACAAGCAAAACATGCCTAGGCTGTGGTGGGGAAACCAGTGTTCCCAGTGAAGCTGACCAGACCCGACACTGTTTATTCAGGCCAAGCCAAGTACCGGCTGTCAGGTAGAAGTACCGCGACTAATTTTCTGTCAGTTTAGAAGGAAAGATATGCATGTCCAATATGCTAGAGGTTGAGCGTGATAGCTTCAGGAACGCATGCTCCCACTGAGTTGCGATTTCATTTCACTTTGTGTGTGTTCGTTAGTCTGTTTCAATTGTTTTTTGTTGTTGACAAATCTTTGTGGTGCTTGTCAGCAATGCGTATGAAAGAAGACCCATTCATTTGGTGTCGTTCTGTCAGTCAGAGACCCCCACATTACAGTGACATCAATCAACCACAGTTCGTTGCATTCTGGCGCAAAGTATTAATGAAGAAAAACATAGCATCCTGTTTTCAACACACTATCAGCCAGACAGCTAGTATCACATTACGCGTAGGGAGGAAAGCTTGTGGCAGGTAAGCGCGAGGAAGCTGGCAGCTGTCAGCAGATACCTCTGTAGACAAACGTGTGCTACCTTCTGATGGATACCTGGGATATGTGGGAACAGTGTGCTTGATATTCTGGACAGATCAGAGAAGTGTGTGTGGGATTGTAAGATTTTTCTGTGAAATGGGGAGTTTTTATCATACTCCCGGTTTGGCTAGTATACTCATCGTGTCTGACCATAGCATTCTACGGCAGTTAGTCAGCTCTGCCAGGCCGAAGTTTTGTGGCAAATGCAGTCATAAGACAGTTACATGACGCCCACCTTACTTCTGCCAACGGAAGCTGCCGATGTTCGCTTCCCGAACTTTCATTCAGCGAGGCCTGCCATCCAAGCAAGATAACTCTTGTGCTCTGTCTTGCCTATTCTTCTGCCTTTGTGTAAAGATTGCTTGTGTTTTGCTTCTTTACTTCTTCAGTTGTGGCTTGCGCTTGCACTAAACCCTCGATATCCTTGTCATATGAGGCTTTTGTGGGCGATCATTTTAATATTTTTCATGATCGCCTCTAATCTCGCGACTTCATTGTCGTGACTCTCACGATTTTGTTCGATCGTCGCCTGGCTCCTTCGTCTTTGTTCCCGCGAGTTTGTTTTGGTGCGGCCCTTTTGCACCTTCTTTTCTCTTCGTTACCCTCAGTAACTCATTCCCATTCGGACTACCCTGTAATTTTGTTCTTCGATCGAACACTTAAACGTTTTTTTTTCTGAATGCTTTTCATGGATCTGTACTGGTTTCTTTGCTGGACTACTTCTCTCACCATAGCCAAGGTCAGCTGTTTTCCTTGCAAAATTCAAGCTTTCTTCTGTCCAAAAATGTACAGGTGTCTGGGTCTAATGTTTATATAAGAGTTGTGAAAAGCAAAAACAAACACTACCTCTAGACGTTTTTGCAGTCTTCAATTTTTTAAGCCATTGTTGTAGACTACACATATAATTATATGCAGTGTCAAGAGGGTTAAGGCCAGCAAACATTTGTAATTCAAATACTTTTCTATTCTTTTACAAAGATACACATCCAGACCTACAATATATATGCCTTTCCTCCTTCTCTGATACAAATTCCCATCTGCATCTCCACTTACGTACATGCAGAGAGACTTTAATATACAACTCAATATGCAAGGAACATTTAGACTTAAATATGCACATCGACTTTAACACTTTAACATGACTTATAAAAAGCAGCAAACATTAAGAGATGATAACAAAAGGGGAAAAAATCCTGTTCCCAGACCTGGTTACCCCTCAGAAATAAGGTTTTGGGTCAAAAGTGTGTACAATTGTGTGTAAAAAATGTGTAAGCTTTTGCAGCCCAGAGTAACTGCCTAGGAAACAATACTGAATGCATTGAAGACACTGGAAACACTGAAAATTTATTGTTATAATAGATGTTTTTTCATGAAAGGTATTAAAGCGGATTCATTAAAAATCAATGATTGTCAAACGAATTCAAGTTTCTTTCCAGTGTCCTCTATTGGGCAAAAGCCTTTGTTCAGAAAATTGACAAGAACATTAACTGATGTGATTTTTTTTTTTATTATAACTTTTAAATAACTCTCTTCACTTTTTACTATAGTGATGGACATAAGTGGGAAAAAAAAATTCTTGATGTAACCTATTTCTTTCATATGCTAATATGGGCACTTTTTCACTGTCTGTTAACAAGTTAAGCAGTCTTTCTGAAGAGCATAATAATCATGTGTTGTGAATCTTATTTCAGGTTTTGGTGATTTCAGCTCTTTTAAAATGTCAGCTGAGAGGCTGTGAACTGCATCTAGGGAGAACAGTCATCATTCTTCAGGATGAGAAGACTTTCAAGAGTTTCATTGGACAGTGTGCTCCCTTGGGGGATTTTTGGATTTTTTGTCCTTCTGCACAAGAAGTCTGATGTTCCAGTCTCTCATCAGAAGGAGTGCCAGCAGAACTCGACTTCACAAAAAAACTTTGGATGTTCATAGCCTACCGTTTTCCAGAATCACTGTTTCCCTTGTGACTTTTGTTATCAATGTGCTGCTGAATGTCAAAACGACCACCATGAGCAATGAGATTTCACAATTACACATGGTGCCTTGTGCAAACGTATCGCCCTTCTTTGACGCAGTAATGAACTTGAAAATTGTATGATACGCTGGTTTGTACTTCTGTTCATATTTCTTTTTCATTTTGACCTTAGCTTCCACCAATGAATCTGAATTTTCATTGTCCATTTCATGGGCGCGGGTTGAAGCTGAATGAGAAGTCATGTTCATACGCATTCATAGAGGCAGGAAGTGCGCATGCGCCATGGGAACTTTTGAAAGTCGGACCAGACTCTTGGACTCGGCCAGATTAGGTGTTTAACGCATTTTCGTGAGCTCAGTGATCAAAATTTCGCACAATTTGGGTTTTCAAATGTACAATCATACAGCTGTATTGAATTTCATGAGATTATACGCTAAAATAATACAGTGCACAGGTCTGTATTCCAGAAAGACAGAGACTGAAGAGAGAGAAAAACTGCCATGCTTGACAGATGAAGACAAAGACAGAGCAAATGTTACCAGCTCAGTTTTCTCACATGAGCCCTTGGCTGACTCTTCGCCTTGAGCAGCTCTGGCAAATCTGGCCACGTGATTGATGATGGGAGCGGCATAGGTAGGCCCGTGCAGCTTGACCCGTTGAATGCAGTTGGCGTACGCTGCCAGCACTCCGTCTATGCCTGCAACCAGCCATGGTTTCATCCTCAGTTCTGTTATAGTTCAGCCCACAGCACAATGTCTCTCAGGATTTTCACCAAATAAACAAAAATGTGCAAGTAGAGACAGGTAGAAGGCCTGATCTCTGATGAAGGAGAATGCCAGACCACCCCCATGAAGAAGTTCTGGAGCTTCATTAAAGCGAGAAGGACAGAAGGAATGGGCGTCTCTCCTCTTAAAGAAGCTGGGAAACTTGTCTCTGACCCCAAGGAGCAAGCACAGATCCTGAACACCCAGTTCCACTCTATATTCAGCCCCAAAGACACCACCACAGCTGAAGAGTTTGAACAGCGGTGCCCCCCCTGGACCAAAACTTCCAGACTACCCAGCAT
Organism: Conus betulinus; assembly: GCA_016801955.1. Classification (NCBI taxonomy): domain Eukaryota; kingdom Metazoa; phylum Mollusca; class Gastropoda; order Neogastropoda; family Conidae; genus Conus; species Conus betulinus. Next base: position 34,003 of record JADBJO010004241.1, on the reverse strand, counting down.
ACGACGACATCAACATTACCGAAGACGGCGTAAAGAAACTCCTACTCAACCTTGACCCAAATAAAGCCTGTGGCCCAGATGGCATTACCCCCAGACTTTTGAAGATGGTTGCAGAGGAGATCACTCCAGCCCTCACCCTGCTCTACTGCATCTCATACTCTTCCGGTACCTTGCCACAGGACTGGAAACATGCCAACATTACACCCGTCTTCAAGAAGGGAGAAAGATATAACGCAGCCAACTACCGTTCCATCTCCCTCACCTGCATAGCCTGCAAGCTGATGGAACACATCATCACCAGCCACATCATGTCCCATTTTGAGAACAACGAGATTCTCTGTCCAGAGCAGCACGGCTTTCGATGTGGACGGTCATGTGAGACTCAACTCCTAGGGTATGTGGACGAAGCGACCAGAGAGATCGAGAAGGGAAACCAGGAGGACACTATCATCCTTGACTTCTCAACGGCCTTCGACAAAGTTAGCCATACCCTACTGGTCCACAAACTACGTCGTTATGGCATCGTAGGCCGCACCAATGCCTGGATCAAGGACTTCCTTGCGGACAGACAGCAGGCTCTGGTGGTGGAGGGAACAAGATCTGACTTTCTACCTGTAGAATCCGGAGTCCCTCAAGGCTCAGTCCTAGGGCCGAGTCTTTTTCTTCTGTATATAAACGACCTTCCTGATGGCATCAAGTCGAAAGTCCGCCTATTTGCCGATGATACCATGTGCAGCAAGACCATCACGAATAAAAAAGATGAGCGAGTGCTGCAAGAAGACTACACTCCCTTACCATCTGGGAGGAAAAGTGGTCTATGGAGTTCCATCCACAGAAGTGCTCAACGCTGAGAGTTCTCGGAAAGCGGAACAAGACTGCCCCTGTGTATGAGCTACATGGACAGAATATCGAAAATGTCAACACCACTAAATACCTTGGTGTCAACATCCAGGACAACATGCAGTGGGAATCTCACATTGATTCCATCACGAAGAAAGCGAGCAAAGACCCTAGGCTTTGTCCGGCGCAACTCAAGATCGGCAACAAGAAAACAAAAGGAAAACTGCGTATAAAGTCCTTGTTCGCCCGCTTCTTGAGTACGCAGCCACCGTTTGGGATCCCTACACTGCAAACGAGATTGAGGCCCTCGAGAAGATTCAACGAAGAGCAGCAAGATGGGTGTCAAATCGCCACCGTCAAACATCATGCGTCGACTCCATCCTTGACTCTCTTAATTGGCCTTCCCTACAACAGCGTCGTAAGAAGCCCGCTTGGAGATGTTTTATAAATTCCATCACGGACTCATCTCCATTAACTCCATGTACCTGCCCAAACCATCTGATAGCAGGCTGAGCTCTAGGATCAATAACGACCTGAGCTACAACATTCCCACATGCACGACGCGGTACAGGCAGATGACGTTCTTTCCAAGAACCATACCAGAATGGAACAAGTTGCCTAAGGAGGTTGTGACAGCTGAGTCACTGGACTGTTTCAAGTCCAGGCTGGCCTCCCATCTGTAGAACCTGAAACAACCACCATCCCCCCCCCCTTCCCCGCCCCCCCACACTCCCCCTCCCCTCCCCCTTACCCTCCTCCTGACCACTATTCCCTAAAATCCCCCCTCCCCCTGTTTTTTTTTTTTTTTTTTTTTTTTTTTTTTTCCCAAATCCTAAGAACAGCGCAAATCTTCGGCAATTTCCCGGAATACGACAAAACCATCAGCAAAATGATGTTGGTCGTGTAAAGGAAGAAGAAGAAGAAGTCCTTTCATGAAAGTGAAATCAACAAACACAATACCCCATAATATCATAACACTTGAACTTGTCTTAACATCCATAATTCTCTTTGTACCAACACTGCTAATGCCTTGCAGACACTGTCACAACAATGCTTGCCTTCCAAAATCTATGTGGATCATACCTTTGGCAATCTGTGCCATCTTGGTGATGTATTACACAACAGGCAAAGTTGGTTCTGCAGTGACATTGAACAGAGTGCTAGACAACCCACACACCACCTTTCAAATGTCTGTCTTTTCTTATTATTGTTTTGTTGAGACCCCCCCCCCCCCCCCCCCCCCACACACACACACACACACCACACCTCCTGCATTAGTATATAAACATCTGGTGTGTACAAGATAACAATGGATAGTACTCTTAGCACAGAGAGTTGGGGCAGTTAATACAATGCCATGCTGAAGGTGCCACCAGTCTTGCTTGATATTTCCTCCTCAAGTTCCTCAAATGAGTAAAACAAGATAATGGTGCATGTAAACATATTCTACAGTGTTCATACTCTCACCACAACAAAGGCAGATCTGTTTACTAAAAGAGAGCAGATTTCAAAAGTGATGCCTTGGAATATATCCAGAGAGAAAGCTGATCTGTAACTTCAACTGAAGAGGCTGCCATTGTTCACAGAATAAAAGAACATTCAAAAAAGGTACTCTTTTCTGAACTCAACTTAAGTCACTGCCATTGTCCATAAAGAGTAGAAGAACATTCAAAAGAGCTAATACTCTTTTCTGAACAGATGTTTGCCACTGTATGATGAACAAAACAGAAAGAAAGAAAAAAACAAAACAAAAAAAAACAGAGACAGAAAGGAGAATCCCGACATGAACATTTTAGAAGACAAAGGCTGTGGGAATATTTCATTAAGCCCAATACCACACAATTTGTTGATCTATATATTCATTCACTTTTCTTTTCTTCATTTCCTGTTCATCCTTTCATCCTTCTCCTTCCTCTGCCCAACTAGCATTATGACATTCATTCATGCCATCCCACTAACTATCGAACCTAAACCCATCCTCTTGCAACCTTAAGCCCTGGCAGTCCCACAGGGAGCAATCAATACCTTTTGGTCATGAAGCAACCCACCAGAGAAGACACTGCACTGCTGCAGACTCATTCAAAACAAAACAACAAAAAATGTTGGTGTGCTTAGAAACTTATAAAGCAAGTGAATACTCTGGAAGCCTTAACCAGCTCTGATCTCACTATCACCTAACCACCATGGAGGTCATCGTTCAGAATCTTATCTAAAAACATTCTTTCAAAGGCTCTCACCTGCACAAAATGGGTTCTGGATGTTGAAGTTCACAGCAAACTCATGGTATGTTTCTGCATTCGGGGAAATCTTGGCCCCAAATCCCAGAGTTGGGAACATCTTGTCCCTGCAATGAAAGAAGAACCATTCATTCAGTTTCATTTTATTTCTTTTCTGCTTTCTACTTCTTTCCCTTAATAACAAGAAAACAACAATAACGAATCATCACAAAATTTTTTTCTCTCTCTCAAAAACCATTCGCATTTCAAGATACACACTGTTTACTTAATTCAACAGACCAGAAGAATTAAAAAAAAAAAAACACATATCTGCTGAATACTGTTTCAAAAACCACGATCAATGTGACAAAAATAAGAAAAGGAGATAGTCAACAAATGGTTTTAGAGTATTTACAAAATAAAGTAACCAAAGAGAAGTCAAAGTTAGTACAGAATGCACATGCTGAACAAAATCAATGGCCAATGATGTATATGCATCTTGTGCTAAAAAGAATAACAGAGAGTAATCTCCATTTGTTGTGATATCCTCTTTTTCGGCTTTTAGATAAAAGAAACTAGACAAGTTTTATTAATTCATACTGAACTAACAATGATTTGAGACGAGGATCAAGAGAGGATGTATGAGCACAGAAAACAGAGGAGCAAATCCATCTTCATCAAACATATAAAGTGGCATGCACAACCTATGACAAACATGGAACTGATGAACCAAACCTATAATGCATAAAGAGGTAAACTAAACCCCCAACTACCACACCCAACCCATAACACGTAAAAAGATAAACTAAACCCACGACAACCACACGACATGAATCCAGCCCTGAACACACACACAAAGTGATGATCAAAGCCCACAATGAAGAGAAATCTTAGCAAAGTTCATACAATATTTTCTGCACTCAATCTCCATAACAAATCTCGCGACAGATGCTCCCATGCCTTTTCACTGCCTTCAGTCAGAAGGCCACCATTTCAAAAATCTAACTCCAAAGCTGTTGGTTCTCAACATATCGAGTTGGGGGAGAGGGGTGGTGATGGGGGGGGGGGGGGGGGGGGAATGTGGATCAATCCGCTACCACTTTTTTTGCAGTTTCATCCCCCCCGAGCCACGTCCATGGCTTTACTCCCACCCCTCTCTCCAGCTCTCTATCCACAGCCACACCCTGGACTGTCTTACCGCAGCCCTGACACAGACTATCCCTCAGACCGCAGTCATGAGAAGCAGTCATGGCAAGCAGCAGCGATCAATGGTGCCTGTTCTGATTCAACATACACAGGACACCACCTACTATGTCCCCCTCAGACCAAAACAACTGCTCAGTCGTGGAGCCCATGTGAGTGAGCATCTTCCCCTGGAGACCATGACCATGTCCGTCCAGCAACAGTCACCATGACCTGACAAGTAACAGCAAACTCAACACAGATACACTAAGGGCACTGATGTAGAGAGGAAATCAAAAGTAAGGTTACCATGGGAAGCAGGGTATGAAGGGCCAAAATTTTTAGATCCATTTTTCTTAATGCTAATGGATGAGGATGCTGAAGATGCTGCTGCGGAGTTCCATTCCGTTGTGAGACTGCATGACAGATCCTCTACATCCCAGCAGCATCCAAGTGAAACAGATACAGACACCTACAGAGTTGGTCAGGAAATCCCAGTAGCACTCTCAGAAATGCGTCCACTAAGTTGATGAAACTTGATGGTGTGGTTCCAGTCTTCACAATTGAGCCAGCAACAAACTCAACTCAACATGGGGCAAAAAAAAAGAAAGAGAAAACATAACTGAAAGTGGTCCTAATAGGAAAGGAACCTATGAACTTCAAGCCCAGAATCTGTGATCTGAACTCTAACCACTGCAACACAGCGGCTGACTGTTACTTTCAAAATTATCACCTGAAAAAAGTATAAAGCTTAGCTTAGCTGGGCGGTAGTATATGCCACATAATGATTGAGAGCAAACAACTGAAAAATGCAGGGTGAAAAAATATGAAGGCAAAACAGAGCAAAAGCAGCTTTAAGGTTGTCTTCAACTGGCTTACAGCCATAGAATAAAGGTACGTAGATCTAACTCAGCACTGGAAGTCATAAGAGTGTTAACTGGTTGATGCGCACAAGCTTCGCAAGGCATTTAAATACTGCATTAGCCATGAAATTCGGCTACACACAACTAACACCTCAATCGCAGTGAAATTCGGCTACACACAACTAACACCTCAGTCGCAGTCTGCACTGTTTTGATATGAAACCATATACCAAAGGCAATTTCTTCACATTTTCATCTGAAATGCAAAACAAATGAAAGAAAGTGGAAATTCAAAACATGCAAAACAAATGAAAGAGAGCAAAAATTTCAAATAAACAAAAAACCCAATGTTTGTATGCTGATTCAAACAACAGGCCGACCCACATACGTGTCATAGTCCTGGCAGACGTCTCCCACGGCTCTGATGGCCTGCTGGTACTCGTTGGGCTGATAGGGATGAATGTAGTGAAGGGAGGCTGGATCCCGAGGATTCCCATTGGAGGCCGTGAAGTCAATGCCCCCCCTATATATGGAAAAAAATGCTTGATATTAATATAAATACACAAAAGAAATAAAGAAACAGAATTTAGAAAAAGAAAAAGAAAGACTTTGAAACAGTGAAAAGGCTAATCAGCACAAAAAAACAAGTAATGAAAATAAGAATAATACTAAGAATTAATAACAAATATGTTTTTTTTCAAATTATGAGGAAAGACGACTGAAAAAGACTATATAACATTTTTTAAGAACAATAAATGACATGATGTACAATTACCCATAAACAATAAAAACCAATGATGATCAATTTGTCAAAAATCTTTGCTATCATAGAATAATTAAGATAAGAACAAGTCAATACATATATATACAAATAGAACAGTGGGGGAAAAAATCCATGATTTACCGTAAAGTTGATCTGCATACCGCCAAAGATGTATTCCAGAAAAGAATGCTCCTTCACCAACTGTTAACATACAGAGAGTTAACATTATTTAATTGCTGACATTTCCCCCACAATCATTACCTCCATTGAGGAGATCAGAGATAACATTGTCTAATTGCTGACATTTCTCCCAGAATCATTACCTCCATCAAGGAGATCACACACACACACACACACACACACACACACACACACACACACACACACACACACACACACACACACATGCACGCATGCATGCACGCGTGCACACACACACACATTCATTCACACAGACACACATATACACTAACACACATATACAAACACACACACACACTCATTCATACACATACACACAAACGCACACACACACACACACACACACACACACACACACACACACACACACACACACACACACAGCAGCAGCAGCAGCATGAAAGCCCTATGCTGCTGAGCACTGCCCGATACCTTGCATGATGAAATGAGGAGTACCCCAGAATTGGAGTAGTTCTTCTTCTTGGCTTTTTTCTTGGGGTTGATCAGAGGCAAGGCCACCTGCATGTGCACACACACAGAAATATGAGGCACCCAGCATGCTCTAAATCAATGGGGCAAAATAGTAGACAAAACAATAGTAAGGGAATCACATCATTCTCATGTAATGAAAACAGAATTCTTCAACAGATAAAATGCTCCATGTCATACATGTACAGTGGAACCTGCCTCCCAACAGCCATCTTGATGTGATATGAAAATCCCAGCCTTTGCACACAGAGGTCTTTACAAGGTGGCGTACTGGCTGGTAGTTCACAACATGGAGAAATACTTGTCATAATTTGACAGCTGTGTTGATGTACGGAAAACAATGGAATCTCCTTCAGACTGACCCTCACATGGGTCAAAATCATGCTGCATGTTGGATGGATAAAAGAGTTCATAACTGTTGCAATATCACATCCAGAAGAAAAACACAAACAATCCAGATGATAAAGTACTCAGTTGTTAAGGGTTGCTAAGTTATTCTGACAGCGCCAGAAAAAAAAAAGGCAGCAGTAGAAGGGCATCTGGGAGTCATGACCTGGATGCGGTTCAGCCCCCTTAGAGTATAAGGAGTTCAGGGCTGAAACACTTGTCAAAGGGAGGTGTCTTCTCTGAAGACCTTCTGCTGGCAAGCCCTCCCTAGAGTGTCTTCCCACTTAAGGGACTCATGCTGGTAGTTTTCCCCAACTATTTGGCAAAAAAAAAAAAAAAAAAAAAAAAAAAAAAAAAAAAAAGAAAAGGGTGGGTCAATCACAAGACAGAACATAAAGAATTCCTAGAACAGACGTGGAAAATAGTACCAGTGTGAGACAAATGATCTGTAGCAGAATGTGAGGCGACTGTAAAGAGGGAGGCACGTGACATACAGAGGTATACAGAGGTACCAAGGTACCTAGTCAACCCCCCTTTTCCCCACCACCCTCCCCATCTACACACACTCAGTGAAAAGTCTGTCTCTCTCTCCGAAGGCTGTTTTTGAATTGACAAACTTTTAATGAACAAACCAGTATCACTTAATTACATGATCGAACTATTCTTTCATCTGCTCTTATTTGTATAGTCTTTTGTTTCATGATCCAAGACTGCTGGGAACGCGTATCCTGATGATCCCAGATTCACTGAGGAAAGCAAATTGCATAACTGCTCTGAGAACTGTTCAGGTTCACTCGAAGGGAAATAACTATGAAAAAAATCCCATACCCCATGGTGGCCGACCTGGTCCTGATTTCCGGACTTCTAGTCCCTCACCATGTTCCCCCGCTCCAGTTTAACTGTCGGTGGGACATGCTCTGGCAACCCCGCTCGGGTCGCCCTCACTCCACCATCGCAGGCCCTACTATTACCGATGGGAGATATGGGTCTTCTGTGATCAGGCAACTCTGTTCCTCTTGATCACTCCTTCACATCTCCAGATAGGCAACTTCTATCTCACCTATCCTCCTCTGTCAAGCTCTCCGCTAGCTCCATTCGGGGCTACCGGTCGGCAGACCCTCCTGAGAAAGACTTCCTTCTCAGATAGATCTCTAGGCGGGTGGCCCTACGTGAGCCCCGGTCCCCTAGGCGCGTTCCCCTTGGGGACCTCCTTTCCCTGAAGATCACATTTTCCTCCTTGCCGTGGCTTCAGCCAGAAGGCGAAGCAAGATCATGCCCTCAGCGGGGACCCCAGAGTCATTGCCTCCTACAGGGACGGCCTTGTCTCTTGAACGTTCTCCCTATTTCTTAGCTAAGAATCAGGAACTGGCACTCCTCGTCCTCCCTTGTCATCCGCTCACTGGCGGATATCCTGGAGGGGGGAAGAGCGGTGGAGACATGGACCTGTGCCCTTTTAAGTGTCTCAGACACTACTGGGAACCCTCGCGCCCCAGGTGCTCCTCCCCAGACATCTCCTTATTTTTATCAACCCAAATAATAAGGAAGACATCTCCGCTGGCACTATCTCTAGGTGCCTCTCCTAGATGCTGAGATCTGCCTACGCCCACGCGTTCTAGCATCTCCCCATCCTATCTCCTCGAGCCCATGAGGTCAGAGCAATGACCACTTCCACAGCGTTCCAGCACTCTGTCCACCTGCGCCATTTACTGGAGGCAGCCTACTGGCATTTGGAAAATCCCTTTATAAACTTTTAGTTAAGGGGTATCCGCATGTCCAGGGCTGATGGTTCTACAGGGATCTTCTCTTTGTGGCCACTAATGCAGCTATTTCGGTTAACCCCTAAAACCACTAGGGCACTTGTCCCTCCTTCGATTCCTTTAAATTCTGCTATGGTCTGACATGGTAAAGTATATGACGCCAAAATGGGGAGTTTGTATTATACTCTCTGTTTGGCTAGTATGCTTACCATGTCAGACTCTAATGCCCACCCTACCTTCCCCTCTAGCGCCAAGGTTCTCGGGGTTACCTTGTGCGCAGGCCTCGCTGAATGAGGAACAGGAAGTTAACACAGGCTTTCTTCCTATGGCGAAAGTAGGGTGGGCGTCACGTGACTGTCTATTACTGCATTAGCCACAAAAAATTCGGCCTGGCAGAGCTGACTAACTGCCGTAGAATGCTATGGTCTGACATGGTAAGTATACTAGCCAAACAGGAGTATAATACCAACTCCCCATATTTGTTCAATTCATAACAGCCTTTAGGCACACACATACACATCAAATTTTCTAACTCTTCTTCTTCTTCTGTTATGTGGCCACAATCAACACTCTGATTATAACTCAGGCACACACACATTCTCTCTATCTCTCTCTTTCCTTGCAAGTGAAGTCATCTTTTTATCTCATGTTCAAAGGTGCACATAAGCTATGCAGACACATCTTTTCACACACACTCAAAACCTCGCAGGCACGTGCGCAAACACACACACACACCCATGTACACACACGCACGCACACACACGAGAGTGTCATACCCTTTCTTTCTCTCTCCCTCACACATATACAATAACACTCTTCTTTCTCTCCCACCTGCCCACCCACACACACACACACACCCACACAGAGGTCACGAACAAGGTCAACAAACCTCATGAGCGGAAGCTTTCAGCATGTCTTCCAGCGTGGTGGTGCAGCTACCAATGAAGTCGTGGGAGCCGTCGCTGTCCCAGTCGTACACATCAAGCTGAAACCACCAAACCCACAATCACCGGCACTTCACTGCCACCTGTCCAGGGCTTCATGCATCACACTCAACCATGGGTGCGTCACTCTGACAGCAGACCTCCATTTACAAAGGTACTGTGAGGAGATATGTGAAAGCCCATGACACAAAATGATCACCAGGCAAGTCAGGATGCCAAATCACAGCTGCAAGTAAAGAAGAAATGGAACTATGTGAAAATGATTCTGAGATCGTTATTAATAGTGCCTTACATTAATTACTTTACCATGACCAACAGTCAGGCTGCATTCCAGGATATGAACATTACCCTAAGTTATCTTACATTATCGCCTACTTCCAGATTCATCCGAAGGGACAAACATTATCTTTTGTTATTTTACATCACCATCAATCTCTAGCTAAAACCCAGAATACAAAACTACCTTATTTTTGATTACTGCTACTTGCCAGGTTCATCCCAGAATATCAACATAACCCTACGTTACATCATATAGCCATGACCATCCACTGTCATGATTCAACCCAGGACAGGATATGAACTGACCATATATCATGTTACATCTTCAATTGTCTGGATGCCATGACCGATGCTGGTACAGTCAGAAATCTCCACAGTTCCATGTCCTCAGTCATGTTTGACAAGACAGACTGGAAGGTACAAGCACTGACTGAATCTAGGCAACATGAAACTGCTTTTAATCACAGACAAGTAACCTAATCGTAACAGGGAAAACAAAACTGCTGATGTCTAGGCTTTACCTTGACTCTGAGCACACAAAAAAACTAAAAAAAAATCTTCAACTTTTCAATTGTTCTGTGCCATAAATGATGCATTCATCAGTCGGATTTGTTATGAAACTTGTTGCAATCAAAATGCTGATTGAGTACTTGCCTGCATATTTTCACATTCAAACATATCAGTTTTTTGTGTTTTACAAGAAAATGATAAATTCTTTGGAAAATGAAAAAAAAATCATGTTTATCCCCCCCTCCATCCCTTGGTTCTCCAACCCCCCCACCCCCACCCTCCTCCCCATAGACCTCCTACCTCCCCTCCTTTCCCTGCTTGACACCTTGTTCTTGGGGGAATGAAAACAGTTCACCTGATGTGAAACCTTGTGATCAGTTATTGTAAAGTACTGCAACAATGCCTTCCCTCCTTATCCCGCAAATACATACAGTTCATAATGCCAAGCAAGTACCAAGTCAGGACATCCACAAAAAAAAAAACAATAAATTCCTTGAAAACATGCAAGTGAACTGACTGGGAATGCAGAGAGCATCAAGAGTGAGAAATGTTTCACAAAAGAAAGAAAAACAAAAGAAAAGAAAGAAATGAATAAAGCAATATGAAACAGAGAAACTGTTGTTTTTACATACTGCCTCCATCTTGTTGAGAATGACTAAGGATGGAGGGCTGCAGAGATCCCTAGCAGTTCGACTATCTTTCACATCAACCTGAGATCTCCTTTCACCCAAAACTGACACAATGAAAGGTTGAAGGTCATAGGAATTTTTTTTTTTTTTTACTGCCTTACCTTGATGTGCTGTTTGTGGTTGCCAGCGCACAAAGTGTAAACAGTCAGCATCACCGTCCTCCAGCAAGGATTCAGGTTGTTTTTCACCACCTGTGGACACAAAACACTCAAACATCAGCAAGCCAGGTAAGACTTCAAAGAGGGCAAACGTGTTCAAACTTTAACACATGTTCTGAGGTACTGAGTTCATGAATCAGAACACCAACTCAGGATCCACTAGTTCATGAATCAGAACACCAACTCAGGATCAGTGGAAAACGAGTCTTGTGAATGAAATCAGCATCAAATTAACTTGATATACAGATTAAGAGAAAAAAAAAAAAGGTAAAAGTAACAAATTTAAAGAAATGACAACCTGCACAATATTATCCATTTTCCCTTTAATGAAATGGACATAGCTCTTGTGGTAATTTTGATAAACCCATCAAGCAATATAAATAAATAATCAGATATGCCTGCTCTCACACCGACTGCTGGATGTCAATCAAAATCACAGTAACTACACAATTACGTATATCAAATACACATGCACTTCACGTTTAAACTATTGTTCTAACCTAGACCATACTCTGTGAGTGACCTGTTGTTCTGTTCACATATGAGTTGTTTGGGAAGCTTTGAGCATCAAGATGAACCCTGTTGAGGATAACGCCTGTTGCAAAAGCGGCCGCCATATAACAAGAATTACACCTCCACTCTAAAATGTTCTAAAATATCTTCAAGCTCAATAAACAATGAAATGGAGAAGACTGACCTTCTGTCTGTTTTGTTCACGGGAGTTGTTTGGGAAGCTTTGAGCTTCAAGATGTGTCCTTTTTGAGGATAATGTCTGTTGTAAAAGCAGCCTCCATATAACAAGTGTTACAATTCTACTATAAAATGTTTCAAAATGTCTTCATACTCGTATCATGTACGACTATGAATGGCAATGACAAGAGACTGTCATACTTACAATATAGACGCTTGTACATATGCATGCACCAACGCACATGCACACACGCACATGCACACCTGTGCACGCGCACGCATACACACACACACACACACATGCGCATGCGCCCATACACACACATACGCACACCAGCAAGCACACATTTGCATGCTAATTCACCTCTGTTTCTGTGAATGATTTGCCAAGAGCCATCTGGTGTAGGTCGCTGGATTTCCAGGTACGGGTCTGACTTTGCCCAAGAAATCCTTTTGAAGAACAATTCATATCAACTCTATCAGATATCGAAGTGCAGACTGCATCTCAAATAAACTCTAACTTTTAAGCTACCAAGAAGTGCAGTTCACTCAAGTCTTAATAACAAAATAATCAGATTTCCATGAGCAAATTCTACAGACCCAACTAAACCTCTGTTATTTTTGTGTACAATCACACTCTTACCTGCACACACAATTGCATTCTTAAATGCATATAAAACCCATGTTATTTTAAACCTTGAGTTTTCAACCTGTATTTTACCTGTCTTTTTTCAGTACTGCGGCAATCTGCTCTATGTTCTCCTTCACCTATTCATTTTAATAGCATTCAAGCCCCCAACAAGCAAGATCTTTAACTATCCACCTCTACTGACAAGAAAATAATTGAAGTGAATGTACAGTTCCAATTTATCTCAAAGTTCTTACAATGATTACATGTAGCACAGCCATTTTGTTGTGAATATCCGCCATGGCGGCAAAGTTGTTTTCTCTCTTTTGATTGGTCCCTTTCAGAAACTTCTACTGCTACACTCTGTAAGTTGGTTACACAATGTATGCCTACTTACTATACTCTTAGATTCAAGCTTTGTCGGCTGAACTTTAAGAAGAACGTATCAAAGTGAGGCGACTGCAGGCAGAAATGGAAACAAACTTAAAAATATGTATGCCACCAAATGAAAGAAAAAAAATGTCTTGTGATTTTTGTTTGTTTCTTTCGTTTGGCGGCATAGTAATATTTCTTTAGAGTTTAAACTTCAAAAAAAAAAAGATTGCCCATCTGTACTTTTCAAGTCACTGTAAATTTGAAACTTTGTCAGTGTTATAATCTGTTACAATATATTCCTTCAGACTTATAATTTATAAAAACAAAGAAAATTCTGATGCAGTGCTCAGTATCATGATGCAACAAACCCGTTTCAATTTCCAAACAGTGAATTAAAAACTTGACTAAAATACGCAAGTACAAAAAAATTTTTTAAATTTTTCTAGCACATTCCTGTATGGAAATACAGTGCCATGGGTTCATGAGGAAGAATACGAAAGTACCAAAAAAAAAATTAAATCCACAACACAGATATGTTTTTAACATCTACTCCAACTCCGTGGCCAGCACTACAGGCGTATGCAGGGCTTCCACTGAGGAAAAGCAAAAATCCATGAAACGCTTGAGGGTCTGGCAGGTGTGCTTTCCCTTCCACTAAAAAAATCTTGAAACTTGCTTTAACCTTTTCACGACGCACCGTGCGATAGTGACGGCAACTCTGTCGACCCGTTCACGACGAGCCGTGCCCTGGTGACGGCAGCACTGCTGTACTGCCCGGAATGCCATGCCTCCATGACAGCACAACTATAAAAAAATTTCCATGTTCTCTCATCTACCGTCTAGGGGATGCAGCTGCCATAAATATTTAGAACAGGGTTCTAGCCACTGGAAGGGTAAGTTTACATGCAATAGCAATGACCTTTGTGACCCCAGAGTAGTCCGAACGAAGAGACCCGTCTGGCTCTGGAAGGCAGGTGTGGAATTTCCTGCTTCACCAATGTATCGGGAAGAAGGAGGATGACATGTGATTTTAGAACTGGTTCAGCAAAGTAGTTCAAAAAATGAAGGGGGTAAACGTGTACAAGTTTATCAAAAAGAATCCGAGCTTAATTTATTAGTTCTGTGTATTTAATAGTTTTAAACGTCTTATCATCTGAAGCCAAAACAGTGAAAAGCGTGTACTGTGTGCAATGATTTCATTTTCTTAAAAAAAAAAATCAGTTGGATTACACATATTGAATACCTCAGGCTTTCTCTACATCTGTTCAAAGTGAGAGCAAAGTTTTATGCCCCTTTTCTTTCTTATTTGCTGTTGTCATACTAACCAAACAAACGTACACAAAACTGTGCTCTCCTACATTTTACTTATGTTGTTTTTGTAACAGTAGCGTTGCTCTTTTACCCAAAATGTATTTAATTCTATGCTCACTACAAAGTTCGCGCTTTACCCCTTCCATTGATATATAACAATTGCTTGTTAGGTTTATATTAGGAGATGTAAAATAAATTTTAAGAAGTGTGAAAATCGCACGTCTGCAATGGTTGTAAGCACGTGCGGTGCACGCACATGCAGGGAAGCGACATTGCTCTGCTGCGCCCGTCTGGAAAGTATTAAACTGATGCAGCCTGTTGCAGTTCTTAGCATCGAATGGTATACCCACCACTTCTTGGTCTAAACTCATCAAGGACCGTCTGTTCATACAGCTTTTGTCAGTTTCTGTCAGCTCTGAAGGATCTTGTTGACACATGATGTCGGAGCATAACATTACTTTGCCTCTCCTTATGCTAAAAAAAAAAAAATGTGAAAAACTCGTAAGTTGTTCAGTTAAACCCATACATAAAATGCCGACTGCCCGCTCTTGCACAGAACATAAGATTTGTGTGACGACAGTGTTATCAGCTAACATACTAAAACCCAACCAGCGATCTTCAGATTCCACTGCCCCTTCATTAACTCCCTTAACCCGTTGACTGCCTTGCACGAACGGCATTCGTGGTGGTTTCGGGAAAGCTGTGTGCCCTTGCACGAACGGCGTTCAGGGTAATTTCATCATCAAAATTCAGCGATTTTAAAAAAGGGAGGCAAGGAGAAAAAAAAAATTTTTAAACGGTTGTAGGGACCCTAAAGGATGGTTTCTTCCCTTTCATGGGTCGCTGACTGACCGGCTCACATCCGTTCGGACGATAACTTCGGCAAAGTTCGGCTGAGTCATTCTCGGTTCAAGATGGCGAGTTGAGCAGGCAGTTCGATCAGGTGCGTGCCATTTTCAAATGATCTAATGCTCTTGAAGTGCTTCAAGAAGTTATCCCAGACCGTGAAAGCGATGACGAAGACTTCAGAGAAGTGGAACGAAGCAATTCAGAGGAGGAATAAAGCCATCACAATCAACACCACCCTTTGCTATCGGAGATTGGTGTTGATGACAAAGCTGATCCCTGACTTCAAACCGAGTGATACCGGCGCAAGTGGGCCCGAATCGGAGAGTGATGAGCCAATTCCGTCTACATCGACTGCCCCCTCCCTCCTTTCGTGAAAGGTCGGGAGGAGAGTCGAGGAAGGGTAGGGGGTTCAGGACAACGGCGAGGGTCCAGTTGAGGGGGCGTGGCAGTGCTGATCGGCCAAATCTCGACCTTTCTTTCACGGGTGATCCAGTATCAAGGTGAACACTGACAATTTCAAGCCTATGGATTTCATGGAGTTGTTTTGTGGGGTGGGTGTGTGTGTGTGTGTGTGTGTGTGTGTGTGTGTGTGTGTGTGTGTGTGTGTGTGTGGTGTTTGTGTGTGTGTGTGTGTGTGTGTGTGTGTGTGTGTGTGTGTGAGAGAGAGAGAGAGTGAGAGAGAGAGAGAGAGAGAGAGAGAGAGAGAGAGAGAGAGAGAGAGGTGCTTGTGCACGGGTGGGTATACTTTGTGTGTGTGTGTGTGTGTGTGTGTGTGTGTGTGTGTGTGTGTGTGTGTGTGTGTGTGTGTGTGTGTGTGGTGTGTGTGTGTGTAGTGTGTGTGTGGTGTGTGTGTGTGTGTGCTTTGTGCATGTGGTGCTGTATGTGTGTGACTGTGTGTGTGTGTGTGTGTGTGTGTGTGTGTGTGTGTGTATGTGTGTGTGTGTGTGTACATGTGTGTGTGTGTGTGTGTGTGTGTGTGTGTGTGTGTGTGTGTGTGTGTTGCTTTTGAATATGGTGCTTGTGCACAGTGTGTGTGTGTGTGTGTGTGTGTGTGTGTGTGTGTGTGTGTGTGTGTGTGTGTGTGTGTGTGTGTGTGTGTGTGTGTGCCCAGCTGTGTGTCAGTCAACTATAACTGACATTTACTGGCAGTAGTGTGGGATCCTGATCCTTCTGTCCATAGGTTCTGTGGTGTGGTGTATTCCCTGCGCGACACAGGTGTATTTTTTCAGTTGTTAATGTGCTTTCATCATCTGTGGTGTGGCCTTTTGTAGCTCAGACCTATCTTTAGCAGTCTCCTTTTTTTTTGGTGTGGTTGGTTTTTTGCAATGTTTTATTTATTACCTTCTGTGGTGATGGCTTTTTATCAATCGCACTTAGTTCATGAGTGAACCAACCCACATGTGTGAAAGAAAACTGACAGAATAATTGGAAGTTACTTACTTGTTGTGTTGTTATTGTTTGTTCATCTCTGCTGAACAAGACCAATTCCCAAGAGGCTTGCAAGATGTGCAGACTGATGCTGTGAATAATGTGCAATTCCCCATCTTCTTTCCCGCATTACCTGAGCTGGAGTGCCCTGTATGATATGGGTTGCTAAACATTTTATGCATGGTCAAGCTTTATTGTAAATACAGATGTTTGTCCTGAAGTTCAAAGGATACTAACACCAGTTTTTGTGATGATATTTCGTTGTGATTTTAGTGCTATAGTTTTGTTTATGTTCTGAAAGTGTCTGTTTTTCAAACAAAACATTCATCATTATGTATATTTTGGGTCTACTGATTACAAACAAAATCAAACTGTTGTGATATCTGGCTGTAGCCAAGGATATAACAAGAAAATTTCCCAGTATCTAAGATATATGTCAAGAACTGAAAGAGCGCAGTAGGCATATCAGTGAACCTACCTAAGAAAACAAAATTGTGTCCCTTGATACCTGGATTGTAATGGACCCCAGAAATGCATAAATTTATCATATAAAACAACAATTCTGGGTTGTAAATTCACTACCAAACATTTACACAGGAGTTCAGTAAACACTAAAACCACTTTTTGCTGGGTCTGTATGTTTTTTTGTTTTTGCTGCTGTGGGGTTTTGTATGCTTGCAATTTTCTTTTTTTTTTAAGTTGAATTATAAGGTTATTTATTATACTCAGAATGAACCAAATCAAATATTATTTGCAGATTTTACAGCCCTGGGTATAAGACAAAAACATGCCAAAAAATCTAAGCGATATCTCCACAAATAAATGAGCACTTATCAAATTAGTGAACCTACCGCAAACAATCAAATTTTGCTCTGGCGCACAGAAGTACAAAACTGATACAAGATAGCGGCAGTCGAGAGGTTAATTTTTTTTTTTTCCAACTCCCCTACTTTTCCTTTTATTAACTCCCTAGAGTTATTTTTTTGCTGAACTTTTTTTCCACACTGATGTTCATCTTCACAATTTGCTAGAATCAAGGAGAAATGAGCCCTGTGTATGTTTCTCAAAAGACTACAGAATGAAAACAAACAAACCACAGGTTATAATCTGTGTTTTAGACTCGATTCAAACTTTGCTATGATGTAAGCAGCACGTACCAAATTTGAAAAAGAAAAAATCAGGAAAAAAAAAATATGCACACCGGATGCAACCGATAAATTAGCCACAAGAAAATAGATATGAAAACTGATAATGTACATGGCAAGCATACTGTAATGGAAACAAAGCCTGTGTGTTCTAAAATATGATTATCGTGAACTCAAAAACATACCTGGAAAACAAACAAGAAAGGGCAATACATACAACAGCATGGAAAATATCCGACTATTTACAGTCTTTATCATTGCTGTTCTCAGCAGCAGTAAAACTGCTGAAGGAATCATCTTCAATGTCAGACATGAACAGTTTCAAAGACTCTCCAATCAACACTGGCCATGTTCACCACGGACTTGGAGCACTTCCGACTCTGTGCTTGTGCTCACTGTGTTTTCGGTGTCAAGTCTGCAGTTGAAACCATGCCTGCTTTCTTGAAACTTTTAACTATTCTGGACTGCGGCAAATCTGTGCATCAGCAAAGTTCGCTGCGCTGAATACGCCACAGTCCGATCGTCATCTCAAACTGCTGCACAGCTGGCCATCAACAGCCGTCAAATTGAAATCCACATGGTAGGCTTAGCTTGTTGACTTCGGCATGTTTGCTTGATCGAGTGGAGCTGACAAGTGACTGATCAAGCAAAAATAACATATAGCTATTGCCAGCTCATCTTACGATGCAGCTCATGCATGCATCATTGTTTTTTGTGAAAAGTGGTTGAATCTTATTTCTGTAAACATTGTTTCTCAGTTTGTCAGATCAACCACTGATCTGGTGAGGATAACCATATACTGAGCCAAGAAGAATAAAACCAGAAAAAAAATCCTTAAATAGGCCACTGCCAATCTAGTAGAGTTTAGGGAGAAAAGTAACAGCTTATAGCTCTGGAATTATGGTAAGATAAATAGAAAAACATAAACCAGGAAATTGTTCCAGCCAAAATCAGTCCCAAACCAAGCTTTGATCACAGACATGAAAAGAAAGAACAGGGAGAGTTCTCTTACCTTGTTGTCCAGTTTCTTGGCTTTGAAGGAAATATGAGCCACCTCCCCTCCTTCTTTCACTTCCTCTGCTCGCACCTGCAGAGAGGTATGCACATTGTAGGTTCAAGTTTGTCCCTATGAAAGAGTCAAAGGCAAAGCAAGCACTTACTGCATGCACACACACCTTATCTACACCTCTGGTTGGAATATCTTGAGCCCTAACACTCAACCAACAAAATACTTTCTCATATGTCAGTGGCACATACACATAAACTTTCTGATGTTTACACTTTTATTTAAAATCAAAGCGAGCAGATCTCTAGATACACACATACATATCACACACATGTTGCAAAGCCACACAACCACACGTGCACACAAAACCACACTCAAATCTGAAGTATCAAACATAGCTCACAAAAATACTTGAAAAAAATCACACGGAAGCAAGACTACGAACAGTACACCTTTCAAACAATTCAATACACATCAACAGCTAGAACAAGAACCTAAGAAAAAATCAGCTTAAAATCACAACCAAGTCTTTATAATCATAATCCCATTGGTTTTCTTGGGCATTGTTACAGTTTTCTCCTTCCCTTCTTTTTTGTTGTTTAGTCATTCTCTCGCGGACAAAACCCAAAGCCTCTTTCTCATCATTAAAGATCTCCTTTAAACACACTATCCGACTGTTATTACTGTATCATTACTGAAGTGCTAAAACTACTGTCTTAACGTTTTTTTGAGGCAAGGAAGCAGCGAAGCGAAGCTGTTTTAAGTCTGCAATAATGCCATCCTTTGAACTAATTTTCAATTCCCATTTCAGAGATAAGTCTGCAATAATGTTATTCTTTGTAATTCTTTTTTCTTGTTAAACGTCAATTTCTGAGATAACTCAGATTTCTCACTTTGGCTATTTTCATGATCACACATAGATGTCACATCTCTCCGAGAGAATACTTCAGATAAAACAAACATACATATATATTTTTTATTTTACTTCTGTTGAGGTTCAATTAGCAGCAACAAGAACTTACCGTTATACTGCTGTTGCCTGCTTTGCGGCCATTTTTCAACAGCAAAGGCCTGGTGTAAGGACTGTTAGCAACAATCTGCTCAACAACAGTCAAATAACAACAGGTCAAATCTGCCCGGAAAATAACCTGCTTGAATTTGAAAAGGTTCCCCTGATCATCAATTTCTTTACAAGGACAAAAAAAATATATATTAAGTGATACCAAATCAGCATCTAAGAAAATATAAACATCATTTACCAGGGCAGTATGCTGTCTCACAGCATTATGAATTTCTGTGATCCACATGAAACAGGACTCCAATCTACATTAGCTCTAAATTACACTAACAAATAATGTGAAATTATTCTACAGTACATCTTTTCTAGTTTCATGGCCAGTGGCTTACAAATCTTCACAAAACAAGTCAGATGTTTCACAGATATTCCCACATTATAAATGCTGCAAGTGAAATTCAAGGATAGTGCCAAATTTTTAAAAATGAGGTTTACACTTTATCAAGAAACAAAGATAATTCTAACAAAATGCTTGTCTTACTTACTCTCCAAGATACATGATTCATGAAAAGAACTAAGGGTGATCATTCTTCAGCACACAATCATGGAGGCAGGATTATCTCCCTGTTCTCCCAAGTTTGCTTTTTGAGGATCCTGAGAGTATGGTGATGTTCAATGCCAAGTAAGGATATGGCGGTCATTTGGGCAGGTAAGTATGAGAAAAACAGATTTTAATTATCTTTATCAGTCTCTGAGATGAGTGCATTTAAACTCTGAGGTAACATCATGAAGACTGTCAACGTACACGAACAAAAGTACTTCAACCTTAACCTGGGGCTGGTGAAATATCCATGATTTTTGCATGAGGCCTCACATACTTCAGTCCAATGGATGTATTTTAATGAATTGGAAACACTTAAGTCACACACACACACACACACACACACACACACACACACACACACACTGATCAATTTTGTATTTCTGAAAGATCTGAAATTTTGTGTTTCACTTACAAAAGCAAGTAAAACACTTCTATAAACTTACACAAACTACAACTCCATTTTAGATCCATTTCATCATTAAAAAAAAAAGAAAGAAAAACACATACACACACAGAACATATACAATTACACAAACAAAAACATGCACTCACTCACAACTACACACATCATCATCATCATCACAAAGCACAGAATATTACATATACATTCCCTCTTAAACACATACACACACACACACACACTGTGCAGAGCATGCACATAAAGATACATCAAGCACAAGTACCTCTCCCAGTGTACTCTCAATTTGTCCCAGAAAGTCATCATCCATGCAGTGATGGGGTTGTGTTGTCCAAGTCGTACACAGCAATCTTGACCTTCTGCACCTCCTCAAAGTAATAGCTGGCCATGAAGGCTTTGGAGAACTTGGGATTCAGACTGTTCTTCACATTTTCCGTGCGACCAATCTGCATCATCAAACAAAAAAATAATTTCCTTAACTCCTATCATTCACTGAGACTCTTTTTTTCTTTTCTTGACAACAGCATTCCTAAATCAACATGTTAACTCTTTTTGTCTCATCTCTTAAAAGACACCACCAATACTGATGTGAAGATCACTGTTTTTACAAAATAGTATTAACTGATACACTCACTGTGCATTAGTCATGAAAGGTCTGGCACTGATCTCAACGTTCATCCACTCAATATGAATATGGAAGGTATTTCTACTCATCAGCTGCAAAGTTTTTCATTTTGCTGCCGTATCGTTTTATGAGAAGAAGTGTCTAAAACAATATGCAAAGCTCATAAAGCTCTTGACAAGCAGACACACATCAGGACTTACAGGGCTGTTCACAGGCAATTCCGACACCTGCTTTTTTGCATACAGGTACAAAGGAAAGCTTGCCCACTCATCGTTTCTGACATCAATTTTATTTTGGCAACCAAGAATAAAAAACAGACGCCAGATGAAAACACAGCTGACAACTGATAACTTTGAAGCACATCAGTGGTTTCTATTCTCTATCCTTCATTTCAAGCTCATACAGCTTTAATGTCACCAGCACAGTTTGCCCATATATATACACCTGCACCAGAAAATAAGTATTTTGGGGACTGTTCTGCTGTATTATTGTTCATATTCTGGGAAAGTCAGTTTGTGTGTAAGTAAGTAATGAAACTCTGAGAGGAATCCTCCCACAGCATTGCTGAAAACTTGTGGTGATGTTCCATGCTCACTCACAGACATCTCTGACTGACTCAACCTACTAATAAAATGATAGGGCCATGAGGCCATGACTGGTTGTTAATTCAAACAGTGCATATGCAAGCTGGTTCCTGGTGGAATGTACAGAAGTAAATGGCAGGCTATAATGGTAAAACTCCTATGACCACAAAGTGATTGATACCTATGATACAAGATTCATATCTTCAGTAAGAAAGCGGGAAAAAATGCATATGAAAATAACACACAGAGAGAAGTTGTGATTGAGGGCCACATAGCGGATGAAAGAACTCAAGTATACCAGCTTCTTTCTATTTAAAGCACTTAATACAGCAAACTGGCAACAAAAAGTGCAAGTAGTGTATAGTATCCATTTGCTGTGAAGTAAAGCATGATACCATTTTTCTGTTTTTAATCTAATCTACCTGCCCTACTTTTAACAGTCACAGTACTGGAAGCAATTTTTGTTCTTTTCGATTAATTTTGAGTGCCTTGTTTGTATTTTTTGCTGCTATCAGTCTCAGTCTTCTTCTTAAGAGTATGACAATTTTAAATGAACACATTGATTATACAACTATCAATTAACAAATACGAACAAACAAACACGTCATACAATGATCAATTAACAAATGCGAACAAGTGGACATATTCATGGACATGGATTATACAACAATCAATTAACAAATGTGGACAAACGAGCGTAAAAAAACACAAAAAAAAAAAAAACAGAGAAAAACTGGCCTTCACATTCACCACAAATACACTCCACAATTTTTCTTAACAAGTCACATGTATATTGAAAATAGCTATGCTCTCCATTGAGTGCTGGCCAGAGACAGCAACTGAGCTAACAGAGGGCTGCTGTCCTAGGACCTTGCCCCTTAACATACTCACTTCATCCAGATGGCCCCCACGTCGTGCCATGTACATGACTGCACAGGGATCCGATTTAGACATGACATCCTTGTCTAACAGATTGCGGCATTCAATGCGCAGTTCCACTCGTGACAGGCACTGCTGGTCAGTGGCCTGCGGAGCGCTGTATGGTGCAGCCATCCTGACTAGTACCCATCAACAGCCTCCGTCGCTTCCTGGAGTAGTCAATCCTCAGCACCCCCACCTGAAAGACAAAATACGTTCCTGTTTATTTCCCCCCGCCCAATTTTCATTTTTCTCTCCCAGTCAAAGTTACCTTTCTTGGGGTCTGAGTCTGTAAAGGGCAATTCACAAGTATTTTGCATCATCAAACATCTTGTTTTTCCAGCTCTGGAACCAAGCCGAATACATCGCTTCTATTGGCAGCCTGACATTTTATCTGTCACAAGTGACCCAATCCAAAAGAAAAGAAAAAAGAAAAGCATGTCAGTGCTAGCTATCATAGTTCACATGCCCTCCCTTTGCAGCTCTAATAACATGTTTTAAAAACCCACCCAAGTATAGTTTCTGTTAGAGGAGGTCAACTGCATCTAAAACCTGAGTATGTTCCCACGCACAGCATCTCATGTGAATGTTCCTTCCCAACACTATGTCTAAATAATCCAAATTAAACTATAACGTACAGGTAAGTTTTGTTTAACTCATTAATTAATCATCTTAATATCTATATATCAGACTATTGTTACTAGCAAGGAGGGGGTAGGGGGGAGAGGTCGGAAGCAATCAGCAACATCCACACTGCAATTACACACCAACTAAGGAACTGACTTGTGCACATGCACTAAAGCACAAGTCTCACCATCTTCAATACGAGCAAAAATAGCCCAGTTTGTACATGTTAAATACAGATCCACAAGTGTTTTGTCATCTGTCCATTCCCACCAAGCAGATTGTTGCCATCAGTAGTGAAAGAAAACAGCCGGCAGTGATGTTTCTGTACGTCGACTGCAGCAAACCTCTGTAGAATTGTTCAGAGCACAAGCACAACATGGTTCTCGCCACAGTACCTAAACCACTCAAGTAGGATTGTCATTATTTTCACAGTTCTTCACTCTCAGTTATATATTCTGTATAATTCACAAATGTCCGATGATATCTATAAATCTTCTCTCTCCCCCACTCTTTAACTAACACACACACACACACACACACACACACACACACACACACACATGCACACACACACACACACACACACACACACCCCCCCCCAGCCCCACCCCCACACACCTCGATCTTTCTCTCTCCATCCCTCTTCCTACAGGGACACATACAAAGTGTTTACAGCCAACAGCCACATAATCAGCTATCACACACCTACCCACGCATTAGATATTCATGTACAGAGACACAGAGAGAGAGAGAGAGGGAGAGAGAGAGAAAGAAAGCACACACACACACACACGCACACACACACACACACACACACACACACACACCACCACCTGTATGCAAGCATGTGCTCACCTCATCTTGGGGAGGAAAAATAATTTAAAAAATTAACAAATAATAAAAATTTATAATAAACAAATGAATATATTTTTAATAAACAATATTTTTCTAAATATATATTAATACTAATAATAAGTTTTAAAAAATGAAATTAAAAATGTGTATATATACGTATATTATAAAAAAATGAAAATAAAAAAAAAGAAGAAGAAAAGGCTTACTATATTTGACTCTGCTTGACTGGAATTAGTCATCTTAATATATATATCAACATCAGACTATTGTTACTTACAACATGATACAAGGAAGGTTTTTTTGTTGTTGTTGTTGTTGTTTTTTTTTTTTTCTTTTTTTTGGGGGAAGCAATCAGCAACATCCACACTATAATATTTGCACAGAGACCATGGAACTGATCAGCACACATGCTGCAACTTTACAAGTAAAAGTCTCACCATCTTCAATACAAGCAAAGAGTGTGCAGTTTGTACATGTTAGAAACAGATCCCACGTGTTTTTGTCATCTGTC
Organism: Conus betulinus; assembly: GCA_016801955.1. Lineage (NCBI taxonomy): Eukaryota > Metazoa > Mollusca > Gastropoda > Neogastropoda > Conidae > Conus > Conus betulinus. The sequence continues at coordinate 9,136 of JADBJO010004241.1, read as the reverse complement.
CATTCCCAACAAGCAGACTGTTACCATCAGCAGTGGGATAAAAAAACAGTCAGCAGTGATGTTGCTGCATGCTGATTTCAGCAAACACTGTCTTTGAAATTGTTCAGAAATCCAACACAGCATGGTTCATGCCACAGTTCCCAAACCACTTGAATAGGATTGTCATTATTTTCACAGTTCTGGACTCTAAATATGATTCATAAATGTTCAATGACATCTATAAATGCTCTCTTCCCCACCTGTCTCACTCACACACACACACACACACACACACATGCACCTTCACCTTGAAACCACCACCACCACCACCACCCACCCCAGACTCCTATCTCAATTTCTCTCTGTATCCCTCTCCCTGCAGAGACACATACAAAATGTTTATGTGTACAGCCAATAGCTGCATAATCAACCACCATACACACACACACCCCATTAAATATTCATGTACACACACACACACACACACACACACACACGCGCGCGCGCGCGCGCACACACACACACATACAGAAAGAGAGAAACAGAGAAAGCATAGAAACACACACACACACACACACACACACACACACACACACATGCGTACACACACACACATACAGAAAGAGAAACAGAGAGAGAGGGAGAGCATACACACACACACACACACACACACACACACACACACACACACACACATACACACACACACACACTCTCATATACCATCCTACACACACACACACACACATAAACACACAAACACATACACACACACACACACACACACACACACACACACACACACACACAGAAACTTTACCAGTTAAACAGGTCACATCTGGATATCCTTGCACTGCACTGATGAGGAAATCAATAAAGACTATTAGACACAAACGGATACATGAAGTCCGAAGGAAGACAAGCACTGTCCACCTCCGGCTGCATCGTTTACAGATGTGAAGATATGTGGTCACCATTAGTCGACTGCTCCCTCTTACTGCCAGCCGACTGCTGTGGTTGTTGTTGGATGTCACCTTCCCGGTGACAACTGCCAAGTGGGGGCAAATCAGGACCAACAATGATGACTGACGACGCTGAAACCACTGACAGGCCCTCTGCATCCCCTGGAAGCCTTCTGGGGGACAGACAGCTCCAGACCCCTGAAGCAGCTGGGGTGGAATGGGAGACTGGCAGTGCTTCTTCAGGATGTCAGCCCATACCACCACTTCCTTCATCCAGATCCTGAATCGCTCAGTGTTGTCGCTGTTGCTGCAGCTGACTGTGCCGCTGCTGCTACAGTCTGTGCTGTTTCCGCTGTTGTTGTTCCAGCCACTCAAGGTGCTGCTGCCTTTGCCGTTGTTGCTGTTTCTTCTGCTGTTCTGAAGGTGTGAAAGCATTCATCTTATCATTGATGACAGTTGTATCTCCTCACACAATCTCGACCACAGAAACCATCAAGGAGCTTGGCAAACAGTTTGCCTCCATAAGCCGACCAGGCATCTCAAACTTTCTCATGGTGCCAGATTCTGGTGAGACGCTGAAAATTCAAACTAGTGAGATCATCCGTGATCACAATGTCAGAGCCTTTCAGCTTCCGCCAGTTTCTCATGATTTCCATTTTGTCCTTTCTCAACACAAACTTCACGATCACTGGCCTGTTTCTGTCCATACTTGGCCCACCAATCCTATGAATGGCTGATATTTTAGAGTGGTCAATTCCACTGATACCCAGTTTCATGTGAAATACTTCAAGAACTTTGTTTTCACAATCTTTTACTGTCTCTTTGTTTTTCACAGGCTTTTACTGTCTCCTTCTTCTTTCTTTGAACATCCGCCATCATCATTTTCATGGTTCTGATGTGTATAAAACTGGGGGTTTCCACAATCTAGGTTGTTGGTATATAGAACTGGCAGTAGGGGACTTGTGGGGTGGGGTGCTTGTGGTAGAGGAGGGGGGATAAAAAGGGGGGGGGGGGCTGACTGGTCAGATTCGGGACTTGAAGCACTCCACCGAGGTTGAAAAGATAACCTCAGGAGGCAGGCTTTTCCAGTCTCTGACAGTCCTCCCGAAGAAGGAATACTTCCTGTAGTAGGGAGTAGATGCGTCTCCCTGAGTGACTGTCTTGTAGATCGTGCTGGGGTGTTTTTTGTGGGCCTGAAAGGGGTGTTAATTCTGACCTCTTCTCGATCATATTTGAAGTGGTGGTCAGCCTTGCTGCTCTTCTTCTGTCTGCTAGGGTGGACCACTGTAGATGTGTCAGCATGGATTGACACTTGAGGTGTGATGGTGGTGGTTCACGAGCCATCGAGCTGCACAACGTTGGACTTTTTCTAGGCTGTCGATATTTTTGGCAGTGTAGGGGTCCCAGACAGGTGAGATGTATTCTAGAGTTTCTCGTCTCATTTCTCTCGTCCCCTTTCAACCCAAACACTCTCAGCGATTCCTGTCACATGTTCTGTTCCAAGTCATTACAGGTCTCTCTCTGATTCAAAACAATAGGCCTAGTACGACGATTTCAAATGTCTTCTTCTTCTCCGACACTGGCGAGCAGTTTTCTCCACCAAACCTTTCAGAGCATCATTTTTCCCTTTGCACCATGAAAATTGTACTGGTCATTTTTTTCTATTTGGTCCACAAGTTGTAGCACAACCTGGGCTGGCTGTCATCAATCTGTTGATGCAAATCATCCACACTTTTTTTTTTACATTTTGCAACTGTTCTACTATATGTGCACTAACTGTCGTATCGTTCACATTATCCTTTTTTGCTGTGACAAAAACTGAAGCGTCGTCTGGTCTTTCTCTCTCTCGAAGACATTTTGTTGTGCTTCGTACTATTTGACCACTCACATCCTGTGTCTGAATTGTTACTGTCCTGGCTTATGTCCGTGTCTGAGCAGTCTTTTTTATGCTTCTTCTGTATTTTCTTCTTAGTGGGCATGCTCGCCCCGTGCACTTCAGTCAGTGCTTCTGCCAAATGAACTGTCACACACTGCTGTCACACTGCAACATGGCATCATAGATTTCTGTATCCTTTTTTAAAAAGAGCTTAAGCCATCCTGGGAATACTGCCACTAAAAAACTTAATCCATCCGCATGCTCCAGTCAATGAGACGAATATTCATGTGTTAATTACATACTGCTATGTTCCTACTTACTTTCTTAGGCCCACTGCTCTTGCCAGAGTATAGGCCATCAACATCTGCCTGCCAACGACCACGGTCCTGGGCAATCTTTTCTAATTCGCCCCAGCTGTAACCCATCTGCCTCGTGTCTGCTTCCATTTCCAGGTCCTGTCTCCATGTTTCTTGGTCTTCCTTGTTCCTTTTGCCTTAAGGAATTCCAGGTCAGGGCTTTTCTGGTGGTGTTGTCTGGGGGCTTTCGGAGCATGTGTTCCATCCACCGCCATCTTCTTTTGCGGATGTCTTGCTCTACTGGCAGCAGGTTACTTCTTTCCCACAGCTCTTTGTTGTTGATTGTCTCTCGCTAGTGGATGTGAAGGATCTTTCGCAGGCAACTATTAATGAACATCTGTAGTTTTGGAATGGTGGTTTTAGTGGTTCGCCAGGTCTCTGATCCATATAAGAGGACAGATTTGTCGTTGGAATTGAAGAGGCAGATTTTTCGTCCTGGTGGTGATCAGTCGAGATTTCCAGATGTTTTTCAGAGTGATGAAGGCTGCTCTTGCTTTCCCTATTCTGGTTTTCACATCAGCATCAGTTCCCCCTTGCTGGTTGACTACACTGCCCAGACAGGTGAAGCTACTGACTTCTTAATTCCCGGTTTTTAGCAGAAAAACAAGAAAAACTGGAGAGCTCCTCAAAACACTACTGACCCGCATGAACGTTCGCTCACTACTGCAGGATTATCTTTGCCCGAACAATATTCCACTGCGTTGGACTAACGAGAGATTGAATCTCAGCAACTCTGTTTGCAACAAAAGGTTTCCACCTAGCCTGGTCACTCTGGATCCAAAGCGATCCAGGCTGAGTCTGTCCAACAGTGACAAACCACATCATCATGTAACTTCAAAGTCTGCCCCACATAGACCACCAAACGAGCACTATACGGAGATGCAAAATATCTGAAACAGTGAACGTAATCTTCAAAACATACTATTCCATAAAATTCCAACTTTTTTATGACCGTATTGCTGC